>JAJAGP010002624.1:55094-105675 GCA_025084515.1 Ancistrus triradiatus | reverse complement strand
CTAGGAGAAGTAAATGAGACAAACTTAAGATCTCATTTAGAGAATTTCTTTCCTCTGGGAAAAGCTACTTTGTCATATTTAATTATATTTCTCCTTTTATTTAGAAACTTTGTGAAAATTGTTAAGCATATAACAAAAAAATACTAACAAAAAATAGTGACTACTGTTACATTTTCGGATAGAATTCAACACACATGGACAGCAGATGTCGCTAATATGATGGAGAGTTGGAGAGCATGAATTTTTTCCAAAATGAGTAGTGAAATAGTGTATATACAATGTTTGTGATATCATACTATATTCAAAAGCGCGGAGAAAACCACGGTTCCTTTTAAAACAAACACCAAAGAGCGAGAGACCGTGCTTACTTCTTCCTTAGAGAAATAAAAGCGTTTATGCATTCGGAGCTCTTCTTTAAACGGGAGCGGATGAAGTGGCTGCACTCGGGGGGAAGTTGTTCAAACAACAAGTTAATTGGTTTTTAAATAGAAATGTGTTCAGTAACTGGATATAACCAAATTGATACTAACGTATTACTAATGTTTAATGTTCACTATTGTACCCTCTCATTGAATAAACTTGGTTTGATCCAGAATTGTGGCGGGAATTGTGCGGAAGCTGATGTGAAGCAGGTTATGCAGTGTGAAGGCTGGATATTGGCGCACGAAATGGGTTTAAATAAAAATAAAAAAATACTCCCAGACAAGTCCACACAAAGAAATTTTGGTAATGGGAACAGTGCATGCGTTTCACTGCAAAAGCAACCGATGTATTTCCTATTACTTTTACCCTGATGCCATTCATAATTATGCAGTGTGTCTTCTTGCCAGGTTTAGTTTGGATGTCTTGGGAGCTTGTGTTTGCATTAATGTGGTTGTGTTTGCATTAATTTACTTTGATCAGGCACATCTTATCCAACTCAATTACCAGGTTTAGTAAATTCATTGGAGCAACAAACTGTGCTGAACTTCAGACCCTGATGAGCACCTCAGGTCTATGGAAGTTTCACAATTGTTTACTTTCATGCACTAGTCAGCAATGGGTGTGACTGGATCTCCCATTAGAAAGAGTACCTACCTTTGACCATGCAGTGTACACTATATTGCCAAAAATATTTGGTTGTCTGCCTTCACACACATATGAACTTGAGTGACATCCCATTCTTAAACCATACGATGTCGGCCCACTCTTTGCAGCTATAACATCTTCAACTCTTCTGAGAAGGCTTTCCACAAGGTTTAGGAGTGTGTTTATTTGATTTTTTGACTATTCTTCCAGAAGTGCAATTGTGAGTTCAGACACTGTTGTTGAACGAAAAGGCCTGGCTCGCAGTCTCCACTCTAATTCATCCCAAAGGTAATTATATCGGGTTGAGGTAAGGACTCAAGTTCTTCTGCACCAAACTTGCTCATCCATGTCTTTATGGACCTTGCTTTGTGCACTGGTGCGCAGTCATGTAGGAACAGGAAGGGGCCATCCCCAAACTGTTCCCACAAAGTTGGGATCATGAAATTGTCCAAAATCTCTTAGTATGCTGAAGCATTAAGAGTTCCTGGAACTAAGAGGCTGAGCCCAACTCCTGATAAACAACCCCACACCATAATCTCCCCTCCATCAAACTTTACACTTGGCACAATGCAGTCAGACAAGTACCGTTCTCCTGGCAAATGCCAAATCCAGACTCGTCCATCAGATTGCCTGATGGAGAAGCGTGATTTGTCACTCCAGAGAACATGTTTCCACTGCTCTAGAGTCCAGTGGCGGCGCTCTTTACACCACTACCCGCTGCTTTGCATTGAGCTTGGTGAAGTGAGGCTTGGCTGCAGCTGCTCGGCCTTGGAAACCCATTCCATGAAGCTCTCTATGCACTGTTCTTGAGCTAATCTGAAGGCCACATGAAGTTTGATGGTCTGTAGCGATTGACTCTGCAAAAAGTTGGCGACCCCTGCACACTATGCACCTCAGCATCTGCTGACCCCGCGCTGTCATTTTACGCTGCCTATCACTTCGTGGCTGAGTTGTTGTCATTCCAAATCACTTCCACTTTGTTATAAAACCACTGACAGTTGACTATGAAATATTTAGTAGCAAGGAAATTTCATGTCTGGACTTGTTGCACAGGTGGCATCCTATCACAATTCACTGAGCTCCTGAGAGTGACCCATTCTTTCACAAATGTTTGTAGAAGCAGTTTGCATACCTAGGTGCTTGATTTTATACACCTGTGGCCATGGAAGTGATTGGAACACCTGAATTCAATTATTTTTATGGGTGAGAGAATACTTTGGCCATTGTAGTGTAGGTGGCACCTGACTTAAATTCTGCAGTAGTACAAAGCATGCAGTGGGGGGACAAAGTATTTAGTCAGCCACTGATTGTGCAAGTTCTCCTTACTCCTACTTAGAAAGATGAGAGAGGTCTGTAATTTTCATCATAGGTATACTTCAACTATGAGAGACAAAATGGGGAAAAAAAACCAGGATATCACATTGTAGGATTTTTAAAGAATTTATTTGTAAATTATGGTGGAAAATAAGTATTTGGTCAATAACAAAAGTTCAACTCAATACTTTGTAACATAACCTTTGTTGGCAATGACAGAGGTCAAACGTTTCCTTTAAGTCTTCACCAGGTATGCACACACTGTAGCTGGTATTTTGGCCCATTCCTCCAAGCAGATCTCCTCTAGAGCAGTGATGTTTTGGGGCTGTTGCTGGGCAACACGGACTTTCGACTCCCTCCACAAATTTTTTATGTGGTTGAGCTCTGGAGACTGGCTTGGCCACTGCAGGACCTTGAAATGCTTTTTACGGAGCCACTCGTTGCCTGAGCTATGTATTTGGGATCATTGTCATGCTGGAAGTCCCAGCCACGTTCCATCTTCAATGCTGTCAATGATGGAAGGAGGTTTTGGCTTAAAATCTCATGATACATGGCCCCGTTCATTCTTCCCATAACACGAATCAGTCGTCCTGTCCCCTTTGCAGAACAACAGCCCAAAAACATGATGTTTCCACCCCCATGCTTCACAGTAGGTATGGTGTTCTTGGGATGCAGCTGTTCTTCCTCCAAACACGGCGAGTTGAGTTTTTACCAAAAAGCAGGTCTACAATTTTCTTCCTGGTGTCCTTCGACAGATCTTTGGTCTTGGCCACACACACACGCACACACACACACACACACACACACATATTTTAGGAATGCCCACTGATCTATCGCATATCTTTAGAATGTGGGAGGACGTACTCAGAGGAAACACATGCAGACATGGGAGGATATGCAAACTGCACACAGGCAGCGGGAAGGCCAGGATTGAAACGCAGATCTTTGGGACTTTGCATCAACAGTGCTAACCACTGTGCAGCCCTTGGGATACTGTAAATCCTTTAATGAACTTTGGCTAAATGTGACCATGAAAAGTGTTTGGGAAGTGGTAGTGAATTTAGCAAGTTTGGAATGTTGCAGCTCAATTTCCTAGTAATGAAAAAGTCTGATCATATTACACCAATCTTAATTCCCTTCGTCTGGTTGCTGTTAAGTATTCCATTAACTATAAGTACTTATCAATATCTTATATTCATCTGTACTTCTGGGGCCGTACTGATAAAGCCTGTTAGTGCTAAGAGTTGCTCCTTGTGATAAAATTCAAAGAAAAATCTTAGAATTGTTTGTACATTGCTTGTCTCCTCAGTATCAAAACATATTTTTTGGCATATGTTGAAGGTCTGACGTGCAAATGGATGTATGTTAACTAGAGATGCACCAATCGATTGGCCGGTGACCAGAGTCAGCCGATTTTCATCAGGATAGGCTGTGACCGATGAACGGCTGATCAGTCTCATATAACCGATTCTGTGTCAGTCACATTTAGCTACACTTGCTCACAGCAACACAAACACAGCAATACATGATAAACACGCTGCTTTCAGTAACTTCAATTCACAATTCATTTCTACTTTAAAAACAGTTTGTTCCACCTTTCGCCTCTCTTTCTCCTTTCCCCAGACATTTAAACGGTGTTTGTTTATGAGACAGACCTCTGCTGACAGTGCCGATTACAAGGAAGTGTTGGATTTCAGTTGTGCTTCAATGCTACTACTTAGTACACTAAATAGTCTCTTATAGTATTACTAATAATACATAGTGCAGTAATAGTGAGGGAGAAGTGGTATAGTGTTATTTCAGTTACAGCCATGCCTTCGGAGTTCTTGATCTTCACAGTAAGTAGTGGGTTTTCCATCCACCAAGGTTTTTGTGAATTTTGAAAATTGGCAAAAAAAAAAAAAGAAAAGAAAAGAAAAACCAGAATGGAAAAAGTCCATAATTTGAAGAAAAGAAGAAAACACCCAAATATGCGATAAAAGGTGATGGAAAAGGGGTTTACAAATCAAAAATTACGTGTCAAGCTGTGAATGGATCAAGTCAGATGATTCCGTTCCACCTGATCTGACCAAAAATAAAAAACTGTATTGATACATTTAGATATGATTTAATAGTTGAGGCAACTGAATGTGATTTACCTGATTAAGAAGATAAGCAGACAAATTCTGTTAAATTCTTCTGTTTTTACTTGTTTCGATGCCACCCCTAATCGTGGGAACCTTCGTCATCTGAAGTTTATTCACATAACTGTAGTGGATGGAAACATGATTTAATTTGCATTTTTTTCTGCCAAAATTTCGTAAATGTGCATAACATTTGCGCAACATTTGGATGGAAACCCGGCTAGTTAGTGCTGTTTTCAATATGCATTACGAAAGTAAGTCGCGAAGGAACAACTTCGAAAACAACAAATTTAATGAGACACTTAAAGCAGCATCACCTCGCTGAATATATGGAATTTAACAAAGCTAAAGCTACCTCTCATGAAAGCGAAGAAACAGACACAAACAGTTTTAGCAGTGAAGAAGTTCCACTAAAAGAAAAGTTGAACAAAAATGTTTCTGTATGCTGCCATTTATAATTCTTGGACAGAAAGAAAATCAGAATTGGCCAAAATCAAAATTGGCATTCATATGTTTAAAAAAAAAAATCATAAATCGGAAATATTAACAAATGGAATGACATTGACCAAACAAAACATGAAATATCTAGGGTTCACACTGTCTGCATTGAAATAAAAGTCAAACGAAATTGTAAGACTTTTTTTTTTTCATTTTCCATGCTGTCCCAACCTTTTTTGATGTGGGGTTGTATTTTAGGTTAGGAATGCAATCGCTAGAGGTTTTTTTTTTAAATACAGGTTTTAAAACCACTTATTTAAATTGGCATATTCAAAGGTTGTCTGTCTTTATGTTACATGTAATTTTTTTAAATTCCCGAAATAAAAAATAATTGAAATTTTGGCTGCAATATGAAAAGTATTATATAAAGAAAGATTACAATTACCACTAAGTCATGAGCTTAAGTACAACGTCTTGTGTTGCTCTATGCTATATTTTGTCTATGAGCAGATGTAGTCTTAACTCAAGCGCACCAAATTCAACTCATTAATTCGTTGCCAGTTTTTTGGTTATAATGAAAAAAGGGAAATAATCAAATTGTCAATCTCCAGCGTATGATGTGTTCCCCAGGTTTATAGAGATTACGTGGCTTTATGAGTTTTATGCACCTTTCGTTTTGACGATGCTGCAGGTGAAACATACAGGGTTAAACAAAGATCTTGCTACACGACAGATCAGACATATCCACTCACATCATGCAGCCGTAAGATGAACTGCTTATTAGCATGAGAGAGATTGAGAGAGACAGAGAGACAGAGAGAGAGAGAGAGAGAGAGAGAGAGAGAGAGAGAGAGAGAGATCTGTACACATTTCGTGCAAACAGAGCGTCATCGCAGAAATATTAGTGGGGAATAACAACTGTCCTAAACGGTGTAGGAAACGGTCCAGAAAGCAGGGTGAGTATACATTTTGAGATTTGTCCCGTAAGCTTCAACACTGGTTAATTGCTGTCCCGTTAAATCGTGCGTATGCGTAATACACACGAAACAGAATATTTGAACCGTAGTCTTATTGTGGTGCGTTCATGTGCACTTACGCAGCTGTGTGTCAGTGGAAAGATGCGTTACACCTTAAACTGGATTTCCTCAAACCTTGGGCTAGTGCATGCTACGAAATATGGAACAATATGATATACCATTTAGGGTTTGTGATTCCTGCTTTTTTATAATGGTTCGCAATGTCGTCAGTCTTCTTTGCTGTCTGTATGGCTTTGCCACTAATGTAAAGAGTGGTTTAAGGTTTAACAGGTGTGGTATGCTAGAAATATTTCGGTTGACTCGTTTTAATTGAGATGTGTTTTAACATTCGTGGTTCAGCTTGGATTCAGTGCGCCTAACATACTTCTGTAAGGTCCACATCAAAATGATTCTGCACTTTCTGCATGAAAACAAGAAACACTTAAATATGCCATTCGAGATTACAACTGCCATACCAATAGCATAGACTGCCTGGTCAAACATTTAAGGACCATTGATTTGATCATTACTTCAGTGATTAATATGTTTCAATTGACAATTTTGTTACACTAACTGCTGCAGTGAATCTTATGATTTTTTAAACCACCATGTCAGAAGAGGAATGCAGTGGTTGGGAAAAGACTAGGGATGTGACTAGAGATTTATGAATAGGGGGTTATTAAGCTTTGACTTGGGGGGGAGGGGGGGTCTAGAGATGGGCCCCTAGAACGAGTAAAAAATGACCCATATGACTAGGATAAAATTGAAAACTATTTGGAGAATTTGCCTCATATCAGCAAATTTCTTTGAAGAGACATGTCATTGAAAGTTTATATTAGTTAGATTTGTAGGACATTTGAATTTTTAGGACATTTGACAGCAGAAAATCAATTTCTCAATTTATGTTTTATTTATTTTCACATAAGCAAATATTAACAAATAAAAGTTCACTACATCCCCAGTCAGAAGCCAAATGGCTGTTGGTAAAACCCCTACAAAAAGGAATGAACCAATAAGTGGCAGTACCAGCCAAAATAGCTTGTTGAATCTAACTGTGTTAGCAGACTAAGGCTTTTCTTAAATCCAGTAAATACGTCAAATAACTTTCATTATGACAAAAACTATTTCTAGATCTATTTAACGTTCTATATCCCTGCCTTTACTACCAAGCATTTTTATCAAACACCAGTTAAACTTATTCAAATGTTTAATTTAAACTTTAAAAATCCTCTCACCTGATTGGCCTTTGTGGGAGCTGCTGCCTTTACAAAACCGTTTTGTATATCTTTCTACAAGTAGAAGAATATATCAATCAATATGATCAACTATTAACTTATTATGATCAGGTATAACTAAACTGGTGAAGTTGAATTGTGTAAAAGCAGCCATGGAACTCACAGCTGTAGTGAGAGTAAGACACACACAGAACCCACAGGACAATGCAACAGGAGTCCATGCTGAACCCATGTTTACCCAATAAGAGGTGTGTCAGGGTAAAAGGGGAAGCACATAAAGTGATATACCCATCATGTGTTGTGCCTACTGTTCTAGCTTCTGGAGGCAATAAAATAAAGTTTAGGTAGTACCTGAATGAACTGAATGATTTTCCTTCCCCGATGGCATCAGTATATTCTACGATGAATTTGCCAAGATTCATTGGGCTCAAATTGTGCAAACAGTTGTTTCGGGGAGCATGAAGAATAATTTTCACACCTCTCTGGACCAAGTCTGCTGAACCACTCAATCAAAATTTAAATATTCCATATGACAGAAACTTTTTTTTTATGTCATTGAGAACTGTAAACTAGGTGTTCATGTCTGCTTTAAGAGGTTTTTGGCCTTTCAGACCCTTTGTTTCTGGCAATATCACCTGCAGAAATGAGAAGGACATGCAGACTCCACACAGAAAGGACCCAGTCCACACAAGTTTGTTTAGTTTAATATCCTTGTCCAAGAATAATGATGAATTCAGTTTATAAAGTCATAGGTAATGTGTTTGTTGACACATTGAGCATAACTACTGTAATTATATATGAAAATACAGAACAGGTCCCAAATTACTATCAGGTGACTCACATACTCAAAATATGCAACAATTAAAGACCTTTAATCAGTTACAGTGGTGCTAGAAAGTTTGTGAACCCTTTTGAATTTTCTATATTTCTCCATAAATATGACCTAAAACATCATCAGACTTTCACACAAGTCCTAAAAGTAAATAAAGAGAACCCAGTTAAACAAATGAGACAAAAATATTATACTTGGTCATTTATTTATTGAGGAAAATAATCCAATATTACATGTCAGTGACTAGCTGACTAGCTCACATACTAAAAGTATGTGAACCTCTAGGATTAACGGTTCATTTTGAAGGTGAAATTAGAGTCAGGTGTTTTCAATCAATGGGATGACAATCGGGTGTGAGTGGACACCTTGTTTTATTTAAAGAACAGGGATCTATCAAAGTCTGCTCTTCGCAACACGTTTGTGGAAGTGTATCATGGCACAAACAAAGGAGATTTCTGAGGACCTGGAGGAAATTCAAGACCATTGTTACCCTCCACAGGAGAGGTCGACCAACAAAGATCACTCCAAGAGCAAGGCGTGTAATAATTGACGAGGTCACAAAGGCCCCCAGGGTAAGTTCTAAGCAATTGAATGCCTCTCTCACATTAGCTAATGTTAATATTCCTGAGTCCACCATCAGAAGAACACTGAACAACAATGGTGTGCATGGCAGGGTTGCAAGGAGAAAGCCACTGCTCTCCAAAAAGAACATTGCTGCTCGTCTGCAGTTTGCTAAAGATCACATGGACAAGCTGTTGGAAGAATGTTTTGTTTATGGATGAGCAAAATAGAACTTTTTGGATTAAAAGAAAAGTTTGGAGACAGGACAACACTGCATTCCAGCATAAGAACCTTATCCCATCTGTGAAACATGGTGGTGGTAGGATCATGGGTTGGGCCTGTTTTGCTGCATCTGGGCCAGGATGGCTTGCCATCACTGATGGAACAATGAATTCTGAATTATATCAGAGAATTCTAAAGGAAAATGTCAGAACATCTGTCCATGAACTGAATCTCAAGAGAAGGTGGATCATGCAGCAAGACAACGACCCTAAGCACACAAGTCGTTCTACCAACGAATGGTTAAATAAGAATAAAGTTAATGTTTTCGAATGGCCAAGTCAAAGCGCTGATCTTAATCTAATCGAAATGTTGTGGAAGGACCTGAAAGAAGCAGTTAATGTGAGGACACCCACCAATATCCTAGAGTTGAACCTGTTCTGTACGGAGAAATGCTGTAAAATTTTTCCAAGCCGGTGTGCAGGACTGATCAAGAGTTACAGGATACGTTTAGTTGCAGTTATTGCTGCACAGGCGGGTCACACCAGATACTGAAAGCAAAGGTTCACATGCTTTTGCCACTCACTAATATGTAATATTGGATCTTTTTCTTCAATAAATAAATGACCAAGTATAATATTTTTGTCTCATTTGTTTAACTGGGTTCTCTTTATCTACTTTTAGGACTTGTGTGAAAATCTGATGATATTTTAGGTCATATTTATGCAGAAATATAGAAAATACTACAGGGTTCACAAACTTTCAAGCACCACTGTACAAGTACTTAGAATCACCATAGTTGGCCATGTTTCATAAAAGAAATATTTGATTTGGCACGCCACATAGGGCAGTAAGGTGGCACAGCAGGTAGGGTTTATTCCTCAGAGCTCCAGTGCCACATGATCATTTCTGGGTTCCATTTATTTTTTGTATGAAGCCTAGTTTGGTCTCCCTGCTTGGTTTCCCCTGGATACATCGTTTTCTCCCATCTCCGCAAACACTTGCTATTAAATAATGTAGATTGGCTAGTTTAAAATAAGTGTAAGTGAGTGTGCATTAGTGGTGCTTCATGACTCTGATCAGTATAAGGTGGTTATGGATGATAATTAAATACAGTATCAGACATCAAATGGACGGAAAAAAACCTAAGATCTTTTTTTTTTTTTGGTTCTGAATAATTAATTCAGATTGTTTCATGCACTGTTTCACTGTTTCATTTCTTCCTTTGTAGAATTCTAGTAATTTTATTTGATGGTCAGTTTTTCCAGTTGAACACCGACATTATATAAGCATACATATATACAGTGGGGCAAAAAAGTATTTAGTCAGCCACTGATTGTGCAAGTTCTCCTACTTAGAAAGATGAGAGAGGTTTGTAATTTTCATCATAGGTACACTTCAACTATGAGAGACAAAATGAGACAGGAAATCCAGGAAATCACACTGTGGGATTTTTAAAGAATTTAATTGTAAGTCATGGTGAAAAATAAGTATTTGGTCACCCACAAACAAACAATATTTCTAGCTCTCACAGACCTGTAACTTCTTCTTTAGGAAGCTCTTCTGTCCTCCACTCGTTACCTGTGTTAATGGCACCTGTTTGACCTCATTATCTGTATAAAATACACATGTCAACAGCCTCAAACAGTCAGACTCCAATCTCAACCATGGCCAAAACCAAAAAGCTGTCGAAGGACACCAGAAAGAAAATTGTAGGCCTGCACGAGGCTGGGAAGAGTGAATCTACAATAGGCAAGCAGGTTGGTGTGAAATCAACTGTGGGAGCAATTGTAAGAAAATGTAAGACATACAAGACCATTGATAATCCTCCTCGATCTGGGGCCCCATGCAAGATCTCATCCTGTGGGGTCAAAATGATCGTGAGAACGGTGAGCAAGAATCCCAGAACTACACGGAGGGACCTGATGAATGACCTGCAGAGAGCTGGGACCAAAGTAACAAAGGCTACTATCAGTAACACACTATGCCGAGAGGGACTCAGATCCTGCAGTGCCAGGCGTGTCCCCCTGCTTGTCAAAGCCCAGTACATGTCAAGGCCCATCTGAAGTTGGCCAGAGAGCATATGGATGATCCAGAAGAGGACTTGGAGAATATCATGTGGTCAGATGAAACCAAACTAGAAATTTTTGGGAAAAAACTCAACTCACCGTTTTGGAGGAGAGAAGAATGCTGAGTTGCACCATACCTACTATGAAGCATGGGGGGTGGAAACCTCATGCTTTGGGGCTGTTTGTTTTTCTGCAGAGGGGACAGGGACGACTAATCCGTGTTTAGGGAAGGAATGAACGAGGAAAGGGGGGGAAGAGGGAGAAAGATGGGGGGAAGCCAAACAGACGGAAAGACAGAGGTCCCCTCGACCAGCGTTTTTGTTTTTTTTTGAAGACCTGGGCCTCGCCAGCTTCACTCGGGGATCAGAGGGAACATGGGCGCGTACTTATTAATCTGCTGTGTCGGTAATCTATGTCGCCTCCTTTCTCGTCGCGTCTTCTCCCCCCTTCGCCCCTGTGTTTTTGATTGTTTGGTCGGCCCGTCCCTACTTTTACCCGTCTCTGCCCCTATGAACGTTTGGTCCGCCGAATCACGCTACCGCTTCCTTCACTTGTGTTGCTCTTTCAACTTTCGCGTTTGTAACCGCGCTACCGACGGTCCGTCAGGCTTTCCATTTCCTTTTTTCACGGGGTGTGTTTCACTTGCCGTTCCCCGGGTCCTGCTCCACCCTACCCACGCGGCCTTTAGCGACCCAGACGCGGCAAGGCAACCAAACCAACGAGTTCCCTGTATCGTGAGATTTTAGGCCAAAAAACCTCCTTCCATCAGTGAGGGAGCATTGAAGATGGAACGTGGCGGGGTCCTTCCAGCATGACAATGATCCCAAAACACACTTGCTCGGGCAATGAAAGGAGTGAGCATAGTAAAAAAAGTAAAAAGCATTTTCAAGGTCCTGGAGTGTTTGGGCGTAGCCAGTCTCGAGGGACTCACCCCATAGAAAAAATTTGTGGAGGGAGTTGAAAGTCCGTGTTGCCCAGCAACAGCCCCCAAAACATCACTGCTCTAGAGGAGATCATTGCATGGATGAATGGGCCAAAATACCAGCTACAGTTTGTGCAAACCTGGTGAAGACTTACAGGCAAAACGTTTGACCTTTGTCATTGCCAACAAAGGTTATGTTGTTACAAAGTATTGAGTTGGACTTTTTTTTTGGACCAAATACTTATTTTCCAGCATAATTTACAATTAAATTCTTTAAAAATTCTACAATGTGAGTTCCTGGATTCCCCCATGCTTGGAATTTTTTTTTCTCATTTTGTCTCTCATACCATTGATGAAAAATTACAGACCGCTCTCATCTTTCTAAGTATTAGAACTTGCACAATCAGTGATGACTAAATACTTTTTTGCACCCACTGTACATAAAGCACTACACTGTATGTGACAGACTGACAGTCACTGATACTTACACTTACAGTCAACGTTAGAATACTTAGTGCCTTTGCATTGCATTGCAGATACATATTCTAACACTGTTTTTGTGCCTTCCACAGAAATAACACCTGCTTTAGTGTGTAAACTGGCCGGAGCATGTGATCACAAAAGACCAGCAAAATCAAGAACATCTGGGGAGGATCTGACGAGAAACTGCTCTTACATTGTCTCAGATCATGCAAATATTTAAGACATAAGATCCTAAACCTGCAACTTGTACCGGATTTTTTCGGCTACAAAGCGCACCAGGTTATAATGGCATTAAAATGAAACAACAAAACGGGCCTAAGTTCCCTCGGAAAACTCAGTAACGGCTATTCTTTTCGGGTCTAATAAAGCGCCACCAGGTTATAAGGCGCAATATCAATGATCGCACTTTGCCTCTTCTGCTTCAATTCGGGTTTATTTTTCATTCACAATTTAAAGCCCGACATCACCCGAGGTTATAAGGCGCATAAAGGCAAACAAAAACTCTTAAGTTACTTTTTCGGAGGCAGCTCCAGAGCAAGTTTCTTGGCCTTCTTGCTTTGTCCACTTCCGTACCATTGATTCGTTAATGTTGAATTCTCTCGCAGCTGCTCTATTCCCTGTCGGTAACTGCGTGACTGATAGCGTTGAGTTTATATTAAAAATCCGCTTCGAAACTTAATAAATGAATGCACATACCTAATGTTGTTGAGGCACAGATCGTATTACTCCACGATGCTCCTTGGCTATGGTGGCCGTAAGGGTTCATAACTTTACCCAAGGTCTATTGCTAAAAACATTTTGACAGATTTATGGAGCGCCGTGTACCACCTAAAATCGGTTCTAGGTCTGAAAGCACAACCAGAATTAATTCATACATTAGGCGCACTGCATTTTAAGGCGCACTGTCAATTTTTGAGAAAATTAAAGGATTTTAAGTGCGCCTTATGGTCCGAAAAATACGGTATATCAATTTCAGCATGTTAGCCATCCAGTGTGAGTCTTGATCCTACTGATATCAAGACGAAATAAGAACAGCAACCATAAATATTGACCACAGAGTGTCACTGGTGGTTCTTTCTGGTGCATTCCACATCTTTGGAGGAACGATGGGTTGTGGAGGCTCCAGAACAGATGCTTTGGAGCCGCGGTACCTTGAAAGCTGGACTAAAGAGACGGAATCTACTTGGCTGACCAGCACAGATACAGACATCCCGCTATCGTCAATCCACAGCATTCCATCAGAAAATTCCTCAGAGGTTGGCTTTCCATCTGAGAAAACCATCAGCTCTGGTGAGAAAATTGTTAGTTATTCTGAAACATATTACCACCTCCACCAGGAACCCCAATTGTACTGAGCATTTGCTAGACCAATAGGCCACATAAGGTCTTTTTTTCTGTGTTATAGTAATTTCATCACAGATAAATGTGTTAGTAAAATCCCCTTACTCTGTAACACATGGCCTTGAGAAGCTTATTGCCTTTATAAAATATGACAAGACAATTTGTTTAAAATACATCAGAGTTTATAAAATACGTTCTGACCTGTTCAGATACCCCCATGAAAGCCAAAACGCTGGATTTGCTTTTTTTCATTCATCCAGTGTGTGGTCTACAGTTTGCAAAGAATATGCTTCTAACTCTGTTTTGGTGACACTTTTAAAGTCAAAAAATTTACATCAAGTTTTAAAATTAAAATTTAAGTTTTTAAAAAAATAATATTGTGTCCCTTGGTTTGCAGTCCCATTCTCAAACCATTATTCTTGATTTTTTTGTAAATATTCTAAATATTTTTTTGAAATCTTCATATATTTAATTTCAATGGCTCTTCTTATGTTTTCTCTTAAATAATCTGTTCCATCTCTTTATACCATTCATCCACCAAGTTAAATCAAAACTGACCATCAAACATGTCTAATTTCTAATGTGCTCCCCAAAATGCTTCAGTTGTAATGGTTATTGGTTTTAAAATTCCATATCGCATTAACTTTTACAGAAATTTAGTGGTTGTGAGGCAGTCAGGGGTTGCAAGTATATCAATCTGTATATCAACGGTTGTATCCATCCAGATCATTTACAGGAAGACAGAATTTAGTGGGTTTTTGAGGCTAGTCAGGGGTTTGTGTGCCCAAACAAAAGTGCAAAAAAGTCGGCCCTGCAAAAAACAATGCTGCATGCAAGTAGCAGCAAGCTGCAAGATGCAACATGCCTAATCGCGCACATGTTGCAAGTGCAAGTTCAATGCAAACGCAAGCCAGAGGGGGCAAAGGCTAATAACATCATTATCCCCTATTTTTTTGTTCCTTATAACCTTCTGAATAACTATCAGATATTCAATTCAGCTCTCCTTGTTGGTTTTCTATCAGATGGTATATCAAACGAGGTTGTATTCCATCAGAGATCCATTTTATAATGCATAAATAATCTAATTGCCTTAAGAAAGAAGTTGTCAAAGCACCAATATGGTTAGCAGGGACCGTTCTATTCAGCTTCTGTTTGCCATGGAGATGGCACCATCCTTTCTGTGGCCCTCACTAGTTGAAGAAGGGCTTTGCTTTTACACAATAAGAGCTCCTTATAATGTAAATTGCAAAATATTTACACCTGAAAGTTCACAAAAGACAACGAAAACAAATTAATATGTACAGGCTTATGCTCAATTTTGGGCACCACTGGTCAACTTACAGGTATTGTTTTAGTTTTAAAGGGAAAAGTAGTTACAAAGCCTCTGCAGGGAACAAACAAATAATGTAACATATTTCTGGCCAATAGTAATGAGCCATTAGCAAAGTCAAATAAATAAATGATGAGGACCTTACAAAAACCACAGATTTTGCATATGATTGTGAAAAAAAATGATCTTTGACTGTGACTGGAAAAAATTCCAAAGTCATTCTAGTTCGGACTCACCATCAGGGTCTACCATATGCAGAATAGTACATCTTTAGCAAAACTGCTTTACTTTCACAATATTCAGCATCATAGTATATAGTTATAAAGTGATTAATTATCATGTAGTCAGGTGTATAAATCATTCTCATTGTTTATGTATTTAAAACAATGTTAATGCATGTAAAAATCTGTCGATGCAAATGTGTAGATGGATCATAGTTTACATAGTCCGCCAAAGCTATGAGAAGTTTCCATCCTGATTGGTGTGTATCTCTATCTGCACAGATATATTTGATGATGGACTCCCAGCTCCTGCCCCCAGGGCCTACTTGAAGGTGTGTTCAGCCATATCTGAGGCTGGTATAGATGATGTGAAAGGTGGTAACCCCACACTACTGTTCTGTCCTCGCAAGAAGAGGAAGAACTGTCCTCTTCGCCTAGTACCACAGTGCAGAGGAGAAGTGTTGTACGCACGGAGGAGATTGTAAGAATCTTCCCTTTGAATTTCAAATACATAGAAAGAACCTACTAATATAAGACACTTAGCTGGGATCCTCAGAATTACATTGCCATAATGTATGCTCTTTTGAATATTAAACTATGAATATTAATCTTTGTCACTTTTGCAGAGCTATAAGCTTGCACTGCACTAGAACAGTTAAAATAGTTACATTTAATAAAATAATATGAAAAGCTTATAAAAATATTTTAATCAGTTTTTTCAGGACTATAAGAAATTTGCAAGTGAAAAATCATAGGTACATGCAACTATTCTATATGTTTGTTATAGATTTTAAGTGGATTTCTCAATCTACTGGGAAAGCCTTTTAATCATTTCCTAAAGGAAACTGATCTGCCCATGGAGTGAAGTGATTCCACTTGATAACGGCACTTAAAAATTACACACAGTTAGAAATAGATCGAATTTTCTTAATCCTAACATACGTCAGGGTAGTGGGGGAGGGGTGCAGGCAATAAATTGCAGGGCCCTGTAACCGCACCACAAACCTTCTCATGCATAGTAAAGTAAAAGAATAAACAATAATTCCAACTGTTTTTGCATTGCAAGGTCTGTAACCACCATTTTTTGTCTTTATGTCGTGCTGTACATAAGTGGCAAGATAACAGGATGTCGACCAAGCAGGTGACCATCACTGTAACTCAGAGAATCCGTCAAGTGGGCAAGAGCGGAAAGATCAAGGAAAAATCCCACACCAGCTTTGAGATCATGAAACCTCGGGATAGCCTGAAGGAAGCAACAACAGACTCTATTCTGAAGTGAGTTAAGAAGACCTCAAAAGGAACAAAGGATCTTCTGCCTTGTGAAAACTGTGATGAACAGAAGGCACAAAGGAACAAAAAAATAACAGCAGGAAGAACGGAAACAGAAGGAGTTGGTTTGACTACATAAGGTCTGTGATCAGCAGTCCGGTCTATCAGACACTCTTTGTTAGAAAACTGACTTTAATGATTGTAGGGCATCTTTTAGTTTTGTGTGCAGGTGTATCCCTTTTGTTTAATGCCCCGTTGTTCTCTACTGGTAAATCATTGTAACTCTGACTCTCATTTGAAATGATCACAGTGTTTGAGCAGATTATTAGAGGAATTTATATAGTTCTATAATACAGGGAAGATTTGGGACAATCAAAATATAAACACTGAAAGGCATCTTTTAAAAAGTAACTGGAAAACACTTTCATTTTATGCCTTAATTTTGTTGGGGAGAAGTTAAATGTCATGATCCTCTAAATCAAGCGTGCCTTTAATGGATTGGACATATTAACCCCACTTTACCTGATGAAAGAAGTGGGGGTATTGAGCCTATCCCAGAGAGCACAAGGCACAGATGTGTGCGCCTTGGATGAGACGCCAGTCCTTCACAGGGCCAACAGGGGTGATTGTTACAGTGCTGAGAGATGATCACCCAACTAGCCTCCCCAAACTGACCAGAAGGCACCACTTCGACTTCGTGGTGGTATTCTGCTGAATTTAGACTAAGACACCTCCTTCCAGAAATTGTTGATATGTAATCCAACTTTAAATCCATTCTTCCCTTTATTTGTACAACGTGCATCACAGTTGGAAATATGTTATGAAACATTACGTGAAATATTTATCATTTTGCTCCAAAAGGATTGCAAAGGAGTTCAGTTGTTCCACTGGACCACAGCACTTGCTATTCGGAATACCTCTGGCTTTTATGTCAGTGGTGTCTTGCATGCTTTAGATGTTGATTTCAGTAATGTTTTCTTCTGGTAACTTGCCTGAAATTCTTTGTTTTTCAAGCAACACTCACAGTGGACTTCTGCACCACTATTTATGTACCAGCTAAAGTTTCCTGCTGGTGTTGGCAGTGATGTCATGGTTTTGCTTTGCAATTTGAAACTGACCAGCCTGTTCGTTTCAGAGTTTCTTGAGAGTTCCAAGGGTTTCTTGGTCATGTCTTTGAACAATTTCATTCCTTAATGACATTTCAGACATTGAAACTTTATATAGCTTCATCTGCCACTTTGTGAGAGGTAATAATCCTTATTTCCAATTCTACAGTGAGCTGCTTAGAGAAGCCCCTGGCTGCTTAGAGATGAACAAACCTTTGCATATATCCAAGTTTTTTTCCCCCAATATGCTAAATACAGCAAACAATCAGTATGTAATTTTGTTACGTAATTTATTCTCATTTACACAAAAGACTGCACAGATTAGTATAATGCTGTATACTATTATTTTTTAAATCATAGAAGGGTCATTTTCTATCAAAACTATCTACTTTCTATAAAATGTCAAATCATTCCATAGTCAGTCTAATATTTCTTCATTATAGTACACTGCTCAAAAAAAGGGAACACTTAAACAACACAATATAACTCCAAGTAAATCAAACTTCTGTGAAATCAAACTGTCCACTTAGGAAGCAACACTGATTGACAATCAATTTCACATGCTGTTGTGCAAATGGAATAGACAACAGGTGGAAATTATTGGCATTAGCAAGACAAGACACACTCAATAAAGGAGTGGGTCTGCAGGTGGGGAACACAGACCACTTCTCAGTACCTATGCTTGTCTGGCTGATTTGTTTTTGTCACTTTTGAATGTTGGTCGGTGGCTTTCAGACTCGTGGGGTAGCATTTGAGACGGACTCTACAAACCACAAAGTGGCTCAGGTAGTGCAGCTCATCCATGATGGCACATCAATGCGAGCTGCTGTGGCCTGAAGGTTTGCTTTGTCTGTAGCGTAGTGTCCAGAGGCTGGAGGCGCTACCAGGAGACAGGCCAATACACCAGGAGACGTGGAGGGGGGAGGAAGCATTAGGAGGGCAACAACCCAGTAGGAGGACCGCTTACCTCCGCCTTTGTGCAAGGGAGGAGGAACAGAAGGAGCACTGCCAGAGCCCTGCAAAAATGACCTCCAGCAAGGCCACAAATGTGCATGTGTCTGCACCAAACGGTTAGAAACCGATTCCATGAGTATGATGGTATGAGGGGCCCGGACGTCCACAGATGGGGCTTGTGCTCACAGCCCAACACTGTGCAGGATGCTTGGCATTTGCCAGAGAACACCAGGAATGGCAAATTCGCCACTGGCGCCCTGTGCTCTTCACAGATGAAAAGCAGGGTTCACACTGAGCACGTGACAGACGTGACAGAGAGTCTGGAGACGCCGTGGAGAGCGATCTGCTGCCTGCAAACATCCTTCAGCCATGACCGGTTTGGCAGTGGGTCAGTAATGGTGTGGCGGGGTGGCATTTCTGTGGAGGGCCGCACCATCCCTCCATGTGCTCGCCAGAGGTAGTCTGATGCCATTAGGTACCCCGGATGAGATCCTCAGAAACCCCTTGTGAGACCATATGCTGGTGCGGTTGGCCCTCCTAATGCAGGACAATGTAGCTCATGTGCTTGAGCTGGAGTGGTGTCAGCAGTTCCTGCAAGATGAAGGGCACTGAAGCTATGGACTGGCCTGCCAGTTCCCCAGACCTGAATCCGATTTGAGCACATCTGGGTACCTCATGTCTCGCTCCATCCACCAGTGTCACGTTGCTCACAGACTGTCCGGGAGATGGCGGATGCTTTAGTCCAGGTCTGGGAGAAGATCCCTCAGGAGGTCCATCCGCCCACCTCATCAGGAGCATGCCCAGGTTGTTGTAGGGAGGTCATACAGGCCACGTGGAGTCACAAACACAATTAATGAGCCTCATTTTGACTTGTTTTAAGGGGACATTACATCAAAGTTTGGATCAGCCTGTAGTGTGTTTGTTTTTCACACTTTAAGTTTTTTTTTTGGGTGTGCCTCCAAATCCAGGCCCTCCATTGGTTCTTAACTTATTGATTTCCATGATGATTTTTGTGTGATTTTGTTTGTCAGCACATTCAACTTTGTACAGAACAAAGTATTCAATTGAGAATATTTTTGTGTGATTTTTTTGTCAGCAACATTCAACTTTGTACAGACAACAAAGTATTCAATGAGGATATTCATCATTCCAGATGTAGGACGTGTTATTTGAGTGTTCCCTTTTATTTTTTTGAGCAGTGTAAATATGTTAGTCTTGTTTGCTGGCTGATTATAAGGCAGCAGTTTACAGAGTACTGTAACAATAGATACGCGTTTAATGTATTTGGCAGATTTTTATATGGAAGTGTTTTTTCGTCGGTAAAACTAATGCCTAATTTGTCCAGTCCAAATTGTCTCTAGAAAATGTAATGATCTTTCCCAGTTCTTTCTTTTCTAACTGTATTGTTTTGTTTAAGAGAAGAAAAAATGCACAGTGCAGAGCACCCAATATGAGACTGTGAAAAAAAAGTAACCATTGTTAGATGTTAAGTTCATACATGTAAATTAATACCAGTAGAAAAAGTTTTATTAAATGAAATACACATGAGAGTTGTTGCTTTCTTAAAAATAATACTTTAAATTATTTAAAAAATATATATGTATTTGAAAATCAGATTGGTGCAATCTGCTCATTTAATAACCAACAGTTTGGTGAACCCAAACAAAACAACAGCACATCTTCAGCATAAACAGTTCAGGTCTTTATGTACATTTGTAAAGTATCTGGTTAAGGCAGTGGGATTGTCAGATTGGCTTCAGCACAGTATGGATTTGTACTTGTTGGTCATATTTCACATGCCCTGCCCTAAAGCATGGCTCCTCCATCTCCAGCCAGTGCTGAAAATTGAACTCTGGAAAGAAGAAGGCAATCTCTCTCTCAGCTGACACCAATGAATCTGTGAAAACACATCATGTTTTTAATTAGCCAAAATAAAAATTGCAGAAGCTGACATGATCCACACTCATTACAAACATCAGTCTCCCTTTCCATCTGCTTCTACTGGTAAGTGTCAGAGTCAATCCAAACATGATTAATAAATAAAATTGTAACTAGAATCCTTTGTATTGAACATAACACATGGTGTATATGGGCTTTGTTCAGCCTCTGAGATGTGTGCAATTGTGAAAAATTGCTCACTGAATGTAAATTGATTTGAACAGAGGGAGAATAGATTTTGCCTGCCACATCCTGCTCCAAACATCACAAAAACACTGCAGTTAACCACCACAAGAAAAGCCTTTATATTCCAAGAAAACCACAATTCTAAGATTTATATGAACCATTCACATGGAGCACCTGTATTCATTAATAATGAGACATTATTGTTTCTCAGTAAGAAATATGAAAGATATTTCATAAATTCAAAAGGATTAATTGTTTACCATAAACCTTCTTCAAATAAAAACCAACATATGGAAAACAAAAGCTATATTTTCAGGTGTAC
The DNA here is from genome assembly GCA_025084515.1 of Ancistrus triradiatus. NCBI lineage: Eukaryota > Metazoa > Chordata > Actinopteri > Siluriformes > Loricariidae > Ancistrus > Ancistrus triradiatus. Next base: position 84,728 of record JAJAGP010002624.1, on the reverse strand, counting down.
CTTAAAATAGAGCAGGCCAATGGGGGAGTGGGGAGGGGAGACAATTCAAGACAACCGGGCTCAGTGTGCCTAACCCACACACAATTACATAAGGAAATATGTAAAATTAGTGCACTAGCAGTGTTTTTCTTAACAAATCTGTCACACTATGTAGTATGCTAAGTTAGCATGCCTACCACCTAGCTGCTAAGACCGGTGATTTGGCAGTTACACAATTAAATGATCTTCTCAACTATTCATTTATCAGACGCTAAAGAAACTACCAATGCAATTTATTGTAGCTAATCTAAGCACAGAACTAATAGGCCACTAGCTAGCAAGCAGGGGAACTAACTGCAACTGTTAAATTCAAGTATTGAAGGATTCTGTCGTCCTCTAATTTTCTGAATATTTGATAATTGTGGATCTTAGTGTGTTAAATTCCCTAATTAAGTTTAATCTGAAGTACTGAATAGCATTTCTAAAAGCACAGATTTTACTTTTGCACTGTGATGACCAAAGAACAGCCTATGTGTTAACAACATATCACAGAAGAGGAGATACTGATTTAAAATGAAATAGGGGAATATGCCCTCCATTTGGTCTCCATTTGTATTGTCAGCTCAAAAACTTAAAAGCAGTACCTGAACCATGAGTTGTGTTCCTGGTGTCAGTGAGCCCATACAGGGCTCTGAGGGAGTTTGGTGAAGTGTACCGTGCTCGATACACTTTAGTAGGCCCCATCAACTCCCGCCAATGGCTAATAGCATCCTCTTTGGCTAGGATGTAGGCTCTCATTGGACCACTGTAGTTAAAATAAGGAACAACAAATCTTTAAACCTACTAAAACACTTTAACCCTGTGTTTTGAAGTCTTTATTTTGAGAAATATTTTACATCAGGACTGGGCAACATTATCAGCAAAGGGCACAAAAGTTTTAATTCCAATCAGGCAGCAAAGCAGAGTGTCATGTTTGACATTTGCTTGCTCTGGTCATCACATCACAGCATTCTGTAAACACACCACCTGGAATTGCATGCCCCATTCATTTTTTAAAGCCAGGCCCTCAGGAACTGCAATTTCCAGCAGCTGGGTCTTACCACTGAGCCACCAGAACTGCTCAGAGAAGCTATTTAATAACACTCGTTGGTTGTTAAAAGACCAACAGTTCTTCCACACCGGCCTTTTGTTGATAATGTTGCACACCACTGCAATGTATATAACATCAACATTACCTTTAAAGGAACAGAACACAGATCATTACATAAGGGGCTACCTTATTCAAAGTCAATACTGGATGAGCCAGACCATCACAACAGCAAGCTGCTTGTCTTAGGTGAATTCACAAAGCAGAACAAATTGTTTCATCTTTGGTGCCAATTCAGGTTTCATGCTCACGTTTCATCTTTGGTTTCACAAACATTAAGGTGATCTGAGGACTGGCTGCCATGGTAACAAGGCCTTAGTTATTAAATGTAAACTGATGTTCATTTCATCATTAAAAGTGAGATCAGATTCTAATGAACAGTATATGAGTCATTCTGCCGAATGGGTGCCATTTGCTTCTTGTACAGTGGGGCACAAAAGTGTTTAGCCAAATACTTATTTTACACCATGATTTATAATTAAATTCTTTAAAAATCCTACAATGTAATTTCCTGTATTTTTTTCTAAATTTGTCTCTCATAGTTGAAGTGTACCTATCATGGAAATTACAGACCTCTCTCATCTTTCTCAGTAGGAGAACTTGCACAATCAGTGGCTGACTAAATACTTTTTGCCCCACTGTATATGGAATGAACACTGATATACAGTTGTGCTTGAAAGTTTGTGAATTTTCGATATTTCTGCATAAACATGACCTAAAACATCACCAGATTTTCACACAAGTCCTAAAAGTAGGTCATTTATTTATTGAGGAAAATAATCCAATATTACATATTAATTAGTGGCAAAAGTATGTGAACCTTTAGGATTAGAAGTTAATTTGAAGGTGAAATTGGAGTCAGGTGTTTTCAATCAATGGGGTGACAGTCAGGCATGAGTGGGCACCTTGTTTTATTTAAAGAACAGGGATCTATCAAAGTCTGCTCTTCACAACACGTTTGTGGAAGTGTATCATGGCACGAATAAAGGAGATTTCTGAGGACCTCAGAAATACAGTTTGTTGGTTACAAAACTCGTCTCTAACGAGTTTGGACTCCACCAATCCACAGTCAGACTGATCAAGAGGTACAGGAAAAGTTTAGTTGCAGTTATTGCTGCACAGGGTGGCTGACAGCAGACACTGAAAGCAAAGGTTCACATACTTTTGCCACTCACTACTATGTAATATTGATCATTTTCGTCAATAAATAAATGACCAAGTACAATATTTTTGTCTCATTTGTCTAACTGGGTTCTCTTTATTCAAAATTTATACAAAATTTCAAGCACCACTGTATATTGAATGAACACACTCCACGCAGAAAAGACCCATACCAGGCCCTGAACACTTACTGGTTAGCACGATCGCCACACAGCTCCAGCATCCCTGATTCGATCCCAACCTCTGACTCCACCTGTGTGGAGTTTGCATATCCTCCCAGTGTCCATGTGGGTTTTCCCCCAGGTGCTCCAGTTTCCTCCCATATTCCAAAGACATGTGTATTATGTTAAACTGGTCTTTCTAAAGTGCCCTGAGTGTGTGTATGAGTGTCTGTGCTCTACGATGGATTGGCGTCCTGTCTAGGGTTGTTCCTGCCTTGCACCCTGTGCCGCTGGCTAGGCACTGGCTTTCCCTTGACCCTGACCAAGGATTAAGCGAATGAGAAAATTAAAGAATGAATGAATGAATGAATTAACTTTGACATCTTCATTCCATATGTATCAATGTTCATTCAACACATATCAACATTCATTCTATATATATCAAATTTCATTCCATATGTATGTGTGTATATATATATATATATATATATATATATATATATAGCATTCTTCTTCCCAGTTAAACCATTAATACATTTATAAGTTAAACGCTTCACATGACTGATGCTTAAAAAAAATTATTTCTTACCCTTTGGATCACATGTTCGTCATTTCAGCAGTAGAGAGACAAGTTTGTTGTTCCTAGCTCACTGCTTTATTACATCAAGCCACACTGAGCTTTTTACTTATAATTAAAAAAAATATTAATGTAAAAATGATTACCTTTGAAGTGGAAATTTAAAAATTTAAGATATAAACATTTGGCACAATTTTTCACCATTTTGAAATCGAAATCCCTGAGTGGTGTTTATATGAACATATTACAGCTGAAGCAAATTATGGGTCATTACAAAGTTCCCAATGGGCTAGGCATTTATTAATCCAACTTGAGGTGAAACAGACTATCAGTAGGATTTTTAAATCAGCATATTATATAAAGGTTAAATAACTGTGACTTGGCAGTATCTTTGTTTATTTGTTCCTTACTTTCATTGTGTGTTGAATATTTCTGATTGCAAATGTACAATAGCTGCTGCTGAGAGTAAAGAATAAGATCAGTACTGTAACAAGTACCTTTACCTTGACATGAACTCAACCAGTCGTTGATAGAAGAATCGTCCTATGAATTAAAAGCACAGCAGTAAGTGGATTAAAATGAGGTATGTGCACCATATATAAGATGTTTGCACGGCCTAAAATGTACTGCAGCGCAACTTCTCCTGCAGCCAAATGTATTGTGAGGCTGGTGATTCAGAGGAGGGATGACTCAAGAGATATATAATTAAGTATGCACACAAAAAAAGCTAGTGAAGCTCTGCTGTATGGGAAAGACAAGTAATCCACACTGTCCCCATCACACATCGTTCAGTGACTGCCCATGTTATAGTTGAACAGACAGCACAGAACAGTACCTAAACACAATTCTATTTGCATATAATCCATTATAAGTAAAAAAAAAAATCTAATTCTGCCTTACCGTTATGCTCTGCATAAAACCTCTCTGAATCACTTTGTCTCCAAGTGAGATCTTTCTTCCGAACAATGCTGAAGTTGTTGTCTAGAATTTTCTGATGAAGAATCTTGAAAAGAAAATGCAAAAATTAAATTGTACACAGTATTCAGCTTATCATTACTTATATTGTAGAATATACAGATTATTGTTATTTTCATACATATGATATCCTATATATATGATGTCATAAATAACTCACCGGTACACCTAATAAACTGCTCGTTAACCCAAACATCTAATCAGTCAATCACACGGTAGCAACTCAATGCATTTAGGATTGTAGACATTGTCAAGACAACCTGCTGAAGTTCAAACCAAGCATCATCAATGACTTCGGCCATGGCATGGTTGTCGGTGCTAGACAAGCTGGTCTGAGTATATGCTGATCTACTGGGATTTCCATGCACAGCCATGTCTAGGGTTTACAGAGAATGGTCTGAAAAAAAATGCCTTGTTGATGTCAGAGGAGAATGGCCAGACTGGTCCAAGCTGATAGAAAGCCAACAGTAACTCAAATAACCACTCATTACAACTATGACATGCTGAAGAGCATCTCTGAATGCACAACATGTGGAAATGTAAATGAGATGGACTACAGCAGCAGAAGACCACACCAGGGACAACTCCTGTCAGCTAAGAACAGTCAATTGGGGCTACAGTTTGAATTGCCTCAACAAAATCGGACAACAGAAGATTGGAAAAACATTGCCTGGTTGGTCTAATGAAACTCAATTTCTACTGTGACATTTGGATGGTAGGGTCAGAGTTTGGCATGAAAGCAGAAAAACATAGATCCATCCTACTTTGTATCAAAAGTTCAGGCTGGTGGTGATGATGTAAAGATGTGAGAGATATTTTCTGGCCACATATTGGGCCACTTAATACCAACTGAGCTTCTTTTAAACACCATAGCCTGCCTGAGTATTGTTGCTGACCATGCCCATCCCTTTATGACCATGGTGTACACATCTTCTGATGGCTACTTCCAGCAGGAGAACACATCACAATGCACAAATTGATCACAAACTGGCTTCTTGAACATGACAATGAGTTCACTGTAATCAAATGTCCTCCAGTGTTAACATATCTCAATCCAATAGAGCACCTTTGGGATGTGGTGGAATGGGACATTCACATCATGGGTGTGCAGCCAACAAATCCGCAGCAACTGAATGATGTAATTATGTCAATATGGACCAGAATCTCTGAGGAATGTTGCCAGGACCTTGTTGAATTTATGCCACAGAAAATTAAGACAGCTCTGAACGCAAAAGGGGGTCCAACCCGATATTAGCCGGTAAGTGTACTGCATGTTTCATACAGTTAATTTGAACTCAGAATGCCAGAACCTTACTCGGTATTGGACTGCAGTTAAAATAATGGTAGTACCCATTCCTAGCATACACCACGTTTGCCCTTTCAAACTAAATAAAGAGGGCTTATTTTTAAAAATGAATGGTATGGAATAATGTACAATGGTATCTGTGTAATGTACTTCTGTGTCCTCACCTCTAACATCAGAGGATGAGCAACGGCGTCTGGTTTGATAATGGCCAGGGTAAGCTGCAGCACCCTCGAACATCTCTGTGCTGGCACCATCATAACTTGCTCACAATTAAATGAAGTGCACTACTAACGTTAAAACGTGATCAAACTTGGCCTAAACTAGACTCAATCGCATCACATGTTCATTATGTTTAGATTCTTATGGTAGCCTACGTTTCACGTCTGTTCACATGAATTCAGCAGTGTATATGGGCGCAGCCATCTTGCTTTAGTGTAAGCAGAAGAGACAACCAATCAGATTCCTCTTCCTGTCGGCTAGAACAGCGGCTCCATAAAGTTTAACCAGAGACAATACAGACTGGCTATCCGCGATGAGGAATATTACTCTGACACCACCAAACAGCCCGGACCTGAGCGATTTAGGGGAATATAAATACAAGATATTTTACGTTTGACTGAGAAAGAATACAACGATTAAAATGTTCACAAATGCAAACTATTTGACTGGTCACGACGCTAATGACTTATGTATTTATTTTGAAATAAATAAAACTTTTGAACAGCATAGGGTGTATCCTTATATTTGTGTAATACTTTTAGTGACTGTCTACATCTATAACATTTATAATATAATATAACTTCAATGGAGTGCTACGTAACTCCTAGCCAGCTAGTGTAACTATCACTATGTTAATGAATTAGTGAACACGGGTAAACTCACGTTAACATATCTTTCATAGTCATCCAATCCAGCATGGGATATAGAGAAGACAATGTTGCAAACAGTGCTGCGAGCAGCACTCATTATATACTGCTCAAAAAAATAAAGGGAACACTTGGAGTTATATTGTGTTGTTTAAGTGTTCCCGTTATTTTTTGAGCAGTATATTTTACCCATATCAGGGATACATTTTAGTGTAGTCTGGGGTGAACAATGTTTTATATTTCTTTTTGAGCACTCTCCCATAGTACAGATTGAAGACTAGTGAAGACAAGTAGACTGAAAGTTCCATCCACAGAGAAACCTCACAGCTCTATTAAGCACTGTTTCATTGCGAGTGTGTATCCCAGAAGAGGTGGGATGTCTTGACAGTACATTACCATTATAAACTGCTCAAATGCATAGTGTGTCCTCAAAGTCCAGACTCTTTTGAGAAAATATACAAAAAAGCAAAACAAATGATTTTATCATATGCTAACACAGTTCAATTCAGTCAAGGCCTCTTTTCAGCACCACTTTCCTATGAGTGTATGCAGTTGTGTAGTCTATATTCACAGTGTACCCAATAGAAAACCACTAGGAGCTACACCCACTTAACAGGGGAGTCATCAGACCCAATTTACTGGGACATGTGCCTCAGTAAAATGTTGTTGTGTCCCACTAAAATCATAGCAGTAAAAAGTCAATTTTATCCTGGATTGCTGAGCAGAACTGCAGGAATGGAACTAACCACTTGTCATTTGGATGTACTTCCAACAAAATCTCTTAGAGACTTGCTGCAGTCAGTTGGTTCTAGTATTTTATATATAATAAATAACAGCCTGTCTACTGGCATTGTTCCATCTTGCTTTAAGCATGCAGTTGTCAATCCTTTCTTGAAAAGCACAGGACTAGACATAACTGATCTAAATAATTTCAGGCCAATTTCAAAGCTTCCTTTCCTGTCCAAAGTCCTGGAGAAAGTAGTCCACATTCAGCTCTTGAATTTTTTAAGTGCAAACAGTATTATGGACAAGTTCCAGTCAGGTTTTAAAGCACATCAGAGCACTGAAACGGCTCTCCTCAAAGTGTCAGATGATTTACTATTATCAGTTGATTCTGGAAAGTGCGTTATATTAGTTCTTTTAGATCTTAGTGCAGCATTTGACACTGTCGATCACGCTATTTTACTGGAACGTTTAAGTACTGTGCTGGTATTCAGGGTTCTGCTTTGAAGTGGTTTGATTCGTACTTGGAAAACAGATCATTCTGTGTCAGGATGGGAAATAATTTCTTCACATCTGCAACCATCACTTGTGGAGTCCCTTAAGGATCCATTTTGGGCCCTATCCTATTTTTTCTGTACATGCTCCCACTTGGCTCTATTTGTCAGAAGTATAATATTTTTTATCATTATTATGCTGATGACACACAGATATATCTTCCACTCAGACCAGGGGAAAATGTTTCACTTGATCTCCTCAAGAAGTGTCTGCAAGATATAAGTTGCTGGATGTCAAATAACTTCTTAAAGTTAAATAAAGACAAAACTGACATTTTTATTTTTGGAAACTTTGTTTCTACCAGCATTGTAGCAAATGCTCTGCAGTCATTCACCATAAATGTACATACATGTGTAAAAAATCTTGCCGTTAAGTTTGATTCCACTCTTACATTTGTGAAGCAAATTAGCAGGGTTGTACATGGCAGTTTTTAATCATCTTAAAAATATTGCAAAACTCAGGACCTAACTGTTGGTTTCTGTCAGTTTGACCAGCTGAATCAAGTGACTCCTCTATGCCACAGGCCTCATATATCACACATTAATTCAGGAGGCCTGCCCAGTTTTTACAACAAGGTTGCTAACAATTAAAGGCACCAAACTCCATTTTGACACCTTGTGTGTTTCAGTGAAGCACTGTCAATAGGAGGTGACAGGTTTGCTCAGATCAGAATGGCATTTTCTGGCATATTACCATTTGGTTGCATGTGATTTACCTGTGATTTTTTTATGTAATAGCAGACTAACGTATCTATTGATATATTGTTATATATATGTAGTATTTCAAGTTAATGCTCATATTAATTTTTAATGATCAGTACAGTTACTGTATATAAAGCATATTAAATTGCTGTGAAGCATAAAATCTATGTTTGGGATGCTGTATAATCAGTTATAATGTAATTAAACTTTTATATTTTAATTGTAATTTTTACATACAGTACTTGCTAGTTAGTTACTAGCTTGCTGTTTTACTTAGCAAAACGATATTTTTTTGTATACTGTATAATAAATTACAGTATTTTCTGTGGTATTTTAGAAACTGCAGGCTTGGTAATAAAGCAGTAAAACAATGTAAAAAAATGTTTACATTGTGCATACAGCATGTACTTCAGTAATTTGTCCTTCGGGAACCTGTGTAATCATTTCTCTCTCTATTCATGTCCATTTTTCACATGAGATAAAAACAGTCATCTGCTGTCCCTGACTGCCACCTGTTTTAACTTTTACAAGCCTAAATACAGGTGTCCTTTGACCTTTTCTATTCTGATCCCTCATGGTGTGGCCGAGGCTTTTTGAGACAGCTGTATCAAGCTCAGCTCAAGCAACTGTCATCCCCAAGGAAGGAATTTACTGTTAACTCTGAAGTTACTGGTAAGAGCCACAGGTCCTTGTTTAGGTTAGATATAGTACTTGAATTACCAAACGTGTTTGATTTAATGTCATTACATTAATAAAGGCCACAATATGCATTGACACCCCATACTTCTGTGGGGCTATAGGAAACACAAATATAGTTATACTGTTTTTATATTTTGCAATTTATCTACCCAATTAAAATTATGCATATATCACACTGTAATCAGTCATGGTTTGCTAATAGCTAGCTATACTTACGCTGTTTTCAAAAAGCCTATTTGTGAAAGAATATATACTTATTATTGATTTAAAATATAGTTAAAACAGTACTTTTATTGCAAATTACTTACTGCAAATTACTTATGGCAATTTGATATTAACTAAACCTTTGTAGTTTTGTTAGCACAGTTGAAACCTGTTATTCTGTTACTTAAAGTTAAAGTTGATTAACTTTAACAACAAAACTTCTTTTTCAAAAAACACATTAATGTATTGTGGATTTGCTATATCAAGACTGTTCCATGTATTAGTTTGCCAGGAACTGAAGTTTTCATACAGAAGGTATTATGACTTCCTAAAAGAAGAGGTCTAATCTAATCTAAGGATGGAGAAGGAAGGGCTAAATGTACAAGCGGACAAGCATGTAAGTGAGTAATTATTAGTATGTTTTAACTTTATTTTATTATCAATTTCATAGTGCATTGATAAGGGATTTCTTGGTTATTCAAAAATTTAGAATGCTAGCGTGATTTATTTTAGTGTAAGAATTTGTATACTGTTTAAACAAAATTTAAAGATCAATAAATTTAACATATAACAAATTACTAGACACTTATGTTGGGATTCATTTATGTTTTGCCATATTTACAAGTACCCAGAATGAGAAATAGTGTAAAGTATTAATTATTAAAAACTACATAAATGTAAAGTTTGTATCTCCCTTTCTGGATGTGCTACATTATTTTAGCTTTATAACTTCATTCAGATTCTTTATCTATTCTCTAAGTAGCTTTTGGTTACTTGCAGTTATAATATTTGTTGTTGCTTCATACTGTATGTGTGGAGAACAAGTGTCATGTTAAAACAAGAAAACAAAGTTGAAAAAGAATTTTAAAAAATGTATATTTGAAGGATACAACCACACTTAAAATTTTCACTTCTGATTTCATTTATTTTAATGTATAATATTTTGAATGAAAAAAACAAAAACAAAACAAATATAAACATATAAACAAATGCACACTTCCCCAACATAAAGCCTTCTGTGAGGTTTAATGCTTGCACTTAGCTTAACTAGTATTAACATTATACAGTAAATAAAATAACACTAGCTGAAGATTCCAAATCATTATGCAAGCAATAATGAGGTAGAAAACTGGCATATTAAATAAACTATAGCTCATATTAAATTGCGCAAAATAAATCTTAATCTATGTTTGTAGCTTGGCCTAACTTAGTCCAAACTAACTTATTCCTTGATTTATAAGTGGCAATAGCAACGAAGATGAGAAGTATACTTAATTCCTGGAGAAAGTGTTCATGTAATGTCAAATACAACATTGTCTACTCAAGCAGGACATGAACTTAAACAGATCCATACACCTGCTGCTAAAAATTTGCTCAGCTGTTGGATGCGTGGCCCCTAGACAACAGGAACAGTTGGGGGAAATCGTTTAGTTGTACAATTCCCCTTAGATGAGAAGTTACAGCAGCTGATTTATACTGACTGCTCTATGGTATAGGTGTAGATAGTAGGCACTTGGTGTCTGATCATAAGCTGTGCCTTTGAAAAGTTTAGCTACCTCTCAGGGGAAATCATGTCACCCTGCTGCTGAGAAAGAGAGATGGACAATCATGACCATTCACAATAGAAACGGATGCCAGCAAACAAATTCATATGACAGTGAGGAACAAAGTTGTTAGCATGCTTGCTCCAGGCCTGTGGGATTTGTTTAAAAATACACTAGACCAATCTACCATTGACATGTCTCATCAACACTTAAAATGTTTTCTTTCCTTTTTCCTTATGGCACCTGAAGAACAATTGTCACAGATAAATTTCTTAATGCATTAGTCACATAGTATGGGAGCCAAAAGTTTGTGACCAGTAGTGAAATTCTTGTAAAGTATTTGAATTTTTTATTTATTTATTTACTATAATGTTGGTCATTATAAATCCTATACTCAGCATAGAAATCTAAGAAAAAAGTAGAATCTGTGAAAAAAAAATACTTAAATTTTAGAATTTATGTGTATACTCATTGACAAAAAAAAAACTAAAGTAATTGTTGGAATTGAATGAAACTTTATATACGTGAAGGTAATGATGATATAGGCCTAGGTAAGTGATTACAATATTAGAGTGAAAGGATTAGTTTATTGGGGAAAACTCTACAACTGAAAGGAGGCTCTTGTTTGGCCGCTGCTAGCCTGGATCCATGATGAGAAACTGTTGGACATGGACGCATAAAGGTTTTGTATGGTATCCTGTGGCACATTTGCCCACAGATGTTGCAGCTGGGCCTGTAGATCCTACACGCTAGTAGGTTGCCGGAGCTGGCATCCCAGCTGGTCCCATAAATGCTCGATTGGTGATAAATCTAGTGGACGGGCCAAGGAATTGTTACAATCTGTTGTAGGCTTTCCTGGAAAACCTTTGCTGTGCTTGGGTGAGCAAAATCTTGCTGAAGATGCCAATTGGAAGCCCTGCCATGGGAGGCAAAACATACTTTGTACTGTGTCCTGCACATAACGCTGAGTTGTTAATGTCCCTCATGTCACTACTAGTGGTAACTGGCTGTGATATGCAATTGCTTCCCAGATCATGACACCAGCAGATGGGGCACTGTGTCGCTCCACAGCAAAGGCAAGATAGAAGAACTCACCACAAGGCTTTCAAACTTGAACCTGACCTTTGTTGGATCCAAAACAGAACCTGTATTTGTCGCTAAAGATGCTACGATTCCAGTCCGCGGCATTCCAGGTTTCTTGTTCACGACACCACTGCAAACCACGACAGCAATCCAACACTTTTATTTGGGTGTGTTTTTTTGTCAATGAGTGTATTTGGTATGTGTTTCCCCTTTTCTGTAATGACAGCATGCACTCAAGCTGGCATGGACTCCACAAATGTGGGAAAAATATTACGATCCATGCTGTCCCAGCATGATTTCACAATATTACAAAGAACATATTTGATGTTACTGAAAGCTTGACTTTCGCAAGTCTTCAAGTGAAGTCATTAATGCACAATTTAGGTCAGTTGACTGTGGAGCAAGGTCCATGAAATTCAGCACTCAATCTACTTTGGTTTTCAAGTAGCTGTCGCACAACTTTGAGGCATGTAAATATATTTTGAAAATGTTTAAAATGTAATTAAAATCTGCCACCAACAGAACCACCAGGTATTCTTTTCAAGCACATGATTAACAGTTTTGATTATTATTGGATAATCACCACCAATCTATTCATAATTTTGAAAAATTATGTTAGCTTACATTCAATATCCTTTTCTGAATTGCTATTTAACATCAAGAAATTGGATAAATTGAAACAGCTCATTTGTAAGTAATACTTGTCAACATGGTTTAGATGAAATGGGTTGTGAGAGGCTGATAGTAGCTATTTCTAGAGGCTTTACACTGTTAAAATCCTGTAGAGCATTGGGTTTCAGAGTAAGCCTGGTCTATAGCCCTGACTTTCTGTGAATGGGGCCAGAGCTCTTATTGCTCAGGCTCATTTTAGATCACAAGTGCTGACTTCAGGATACTGCCATGCTTGCTACAGGGGAAAATAGACCTAGAGCTCTCCTGTTTCTCCTTCAGATCTGAAACGGGTCAGTACCAATTCACAAGGGCAATTAGCAAATGTCTTTTTCTGTTTCTTCACAGGAAAAACGCAAGACTGGGGAGTACAATAAGATCAATTAACCATCAAAATAATAAAAACAAAAATCCAGGTGATTGCACTTTATGGATTACTATATGAGGTTGTGACACCAAAAATGTAAATGAAACAATTGCAGCTTTTGAAATCTAGTGCCCTCAAATGGGTGTTTGCTATAATTAGTTAAATAAATGTTTATAATAAATCTGAGTAAACACCACATTATGGTCAATAATGTATACAACATAACAGTTGTAATTGTTATAAATGTTTGGAAATATACATTCATTGGTCTTCCTTGACAGACAAAAACACAAGCCTAGAAAGCAGTATCATTAATATATGTTTCAGCTACATTTCCACTGTACATTGCTAATAAAAAACCTCCCCACAGCTGCTTCCTGTGCCATACATTAACCTTCTCTTACTTTCAAAAGAAGTCAAAAATTCAGTGTAAAAATGGGGAGCCATGGGTGTAGGATGTCTTGGGCCGAGTGTAAACAGCTGAGAGGTGTGACTTGCTGTTCCCTGTCACAGACCTGATTGGGCTGGACAGCAGACACAGGAGAGGCCCGTACTTCTAAAGGACACCAACAGGTGGGAGTCTGCCATGGCTTAGGGGGGAGTGTTAGGGAGACGGAGGGCTAGAAAAGGCCAGGAGCAAGAGGCCATGTCTGGGCAGAATCCACAAGCTGGGCGTAGAGGAGGTCCGGACAAACTGGAGAGGTAGAGAGAGATGGGGAGGAATGTAGTCTTATCTTGGTACAAACCTTTTAGTGCTAGTTAGTTGTTTTATGGTTAGTTTGTTAGTTTGGTTTTGGTAATCATACAGTGGTGATTCAGTGAAGAATATCCAGACTCTTGGAGTTATAGCTTTCAATATAAATGGAAGTTTATTTGTCTCAAAGTAGCCAATAGCTTTAAATCTGTGTTTGTCTTAAGAGCAATTATTAAATATGCTTTAAAATGGTCGGTTTTGCTTCAGAAGATCAGGAGGTAACACCTTCCATCATTAACATCTCTCTGAAGAAGCTGTGAACAAGGTTTGGCTTGGAGTAGTATTATTTGATGCATCTTTAGTTTATATTGAAGCCAGCAAACTCAGGATATCACACTTTTGACAGGAGCAATTGATGTGAAAAGGTGTTCTGGGAGGAAGCAGAGGTAGGAGTGTGACCCCTTGTCTTTGATCTACTGTAGTATATGGCGTATCGGTCAGCAGTTTTCCACACCTCTGCAGGGTAAAAGGCAGCAGTACAGTACAGATGAGGTAGGGGCTATAGCTCAAGCTGACCAACTTCCAGTATCCTTACTGGTGAAATCAAAGGCTTAAGAAGCGATTGGACTGCATTTGTTTGCTTGGGAACTGGGATTAGAGAGAGCACTCTTTTGTTAATTTCACTTTATACCTATAGCCATTGCTTCACTTCACTTCACCAGCACCACACAGTGAAACCACTAGTGTTGATAACAACTCAGTGACATATGAAGACAATTCAATTCAGGTAATCTTTCATTTACATATATTTAATTGTTTTAGTTAATTTACATATATATTTAATTTACAATATATTGACAGTACATGTGTGTATTGATTTTTTTCATTATTCTTTATTTTTATACTTCAAGTACATTGATCTGAATAGCAATTATACATAAGCTATGCTACCTTCATAACTGCTGCTAGATTAGTGTAGGACTGATGGTGAGATATGAAAAGACGCTTTGTCTGCATGGAAAGGCCAGTGCAGTTGGTGCCCTCTGTGAAGACATGCTTCCTTATATCCCCATATGAATAATCCTGTTATGGAATGTAAGGAAGTGTGTGGTTTCAGGGGGACTTTTTCTCCTGAAGAAGAAGCTTTGTATTTAGATTACAGTCTCAACAATGACTTTATATTGACATATCAATATGCAATATATTTAGTTTCTAAATGGAAAACATACAGTGGGTGGCAGAAAAGAAATTAATACCTTTGTTTATGTGGGTTGGTTGTCCATAGTCACGTACTACATCCTGATCCCTGACTGCTATAACCATCTCAATGAAATAGCTGGAGCAGACAGAAAGACCACAGCTGTTGAGCTCCAGACTGATACTGACATGGCTTTCCAGCTTTTCTAAAGGCTTTTACGAGGTTTTATTCATATGCTCTCAGACTCCACTGCTGTTTTCTTACATTTACATTTGTTTCTTTTGGATATTTTGGTCCAAAGCAATGATGTATCATTCAGTGGAAGTACAGAGCTGTTGACCATGTAACTTTCTTACTTGTTTTACTAATGTTACTGAATAAGTCATAGTTACTGAATAATATGGTTTAAACTAAATTACTAAGTAATAAGCCAGAACTGTAAATCGCTAAATTGGCCAGTGATGTAAGAACTGATTAGAATTACATGCAAGAGAACTGTAGGATAACTCAAACAAAGCTCACTTTGATTAATAATAGCAATATCTATTCAATTTATTATTGGAGAAGCTGTGATAAATATGTGAGGCACACTTTACATGATTAAATGCCACTTGGTACATAAACTATTTGATTGCATTTATCTATGCTACACATTTCAACCTCATTTTTCGTTTTCATGTCTTTCTCTCTGTACAGGTAGATGTTGAATCACTGAAATGGAAGAAAGTTCAAACCTCTGTCATTTAATCTCTTGCCATGAATCTACACACCTTGCCGTGGCTGGTAAAATGGAACCAAGTCAGGTGTTACAGTGAGGTTTGGTCCCCTTCAACCAGCTACTGCGCTGTGAATTCAGCCAGCAACACAGGCTAAAGAGTAAATGGGACCTGGCCTTTTCAAGTCCAGATCTCTGTTTTATTTATTATGAAGACTTTTATATCTACTATCTCTTTATGAACAGAGGAGTGCCCATTAATTCTGTAATGATTTGTGGATGTCCTTTCAGTAGAGACCCCAAAGAAAATATCAGTTGTGCTGTAGTGAATGATATTAAAGTCCTTGAGCCCTTTTAAATACATTTAAAATTTTGTCATGTTTTTATTAGACAAAAAGTACCTTTAAAATATTCTACTTACGGCACAAATGCATTCTCCTTTGATTTTTGCAAGAAGTATGTAACGACAGAAAGGACAATTTTGTCTACGTAATGGTACTAATTTATGTCATTTAATGTGGTATATTAGGCTTGGAGAACAGTAAATGTAATAAGCAATAAGTCACATGCTTACATTCATTCATCCATTAATTAATTAATTTATTTATTTACCAATCCATATTCATATACTCTTTAGTCATTATTAATGTTCTTACATTTTT
This sequence comes from Ancistrus triradiatus, assembly GCA_025084515.1. Lineage (NCBI taxonomy): Eukaryota > Metazoa > Chordata > Actinopteri > Siluriformes > Loricariidae > Ancistrus > Ancistrus triradiatus. Next base: position 68,742 of record JAJAGP010002624.1, on the reverse strand, counting down.
GGAATTGCATAGAAACCTTGTTAAGAATTTTTGCTGTTTTGTTAAAGTTAAGATGATAGACTAGTATGGAATCTACTTGAAGTTTTTCAATAGTGCCAAAAAATTACACCTGTCGTAATGCTAATACTAACAGAACTTTGTTTTTGATTAAAAGAAGAGGAAAAATTGTAAGGTCTGTAAATTTAGCCATTAAAATTGTTAATGTATTCACAATACTTTTTTTAATGACTTGTTTGACATTTGACATGTTGTTTATTAAGGCTAATATGTATTTTGTGTTTGGCAGCATTTAGGGAGATTCTAATGCCCTTTAAATCCTCGAGGTTTACATCATCCATTATTCCTCTAACTAACATGGTCTTAAAAAGAATGGGTACATAAAGTATTATATTATTACTATATTTTAGTCCGTCTGTTACATGGCTCATTCCTACATCAGATCGTGCTGAGAATATTTTCAATCTATTCAAGACATAATAAAGTCCTCTGATGACAGATCAGTTCTGAAATGACTGACTCTTGTGTGCATCTTCTCCAGTCACAGAAAATGAAGAATATGAAAATTACTCCACCAGCAGCCCTTTAATTTAAAATAAAGGACTGTATAAACAGGAAACTGTGCTCAAAATACCTTTACAAAAAAAATTTTTATTGTGTGGAAGAAATTTGGATCAAGACCAGTAACTTACCAATCTTCTCTGGGATTCAGAATAAAGGTAAGTTTCGAGAGTCATTTAGAGAGGAACAAAAAAAAAAAACTTTAATACTAATACCAGCTTAAATCTTTGTTGTTCCACCTCTTGTCATGAAGCAGTAGGCCTTGCAGTGATGGGTGAGTGAAAAGACACCTCTCTAATTATCATATGGATGAATCCATGAGAGAAATGGAAACCCATATTTCTCTGGGTGAGCCTGGACAAGATTAATTTCTTAAAAGTAAGAAATTAAAGAAAATCTTGAATAATATAGGTGTCCAAGCCAGTTTAACTAAGGCACTTACAAATATAAAGCCAATTTAGAGGTTTTAGTTCAAGAGAGATCTATCGTCCATCTGAGGACCAAGGTATGAAGTGAGTTTAGTCTGTGACAGGATAAAATGCAATGCATGGAGTGTGGTTACTTTATACAAAAAAGTCTTGACACTCTTGTCTGATATTATTATTTAATACATGAATAAACATGTACAGGTATCCATCCGATCATCTTGTTATATCTGTTCACTTTAACAGCAAGGTCTTAAAATTATAATAAATTTATAATAGGAAACTATATAATAATATATAAACTCCGGGCACTGTGGATATATATAAATATATATATAAACTCCGGGCACTGTGGATATAAACAGTCTGGTCACCTCAACAGTCCATCAATGCTGCAGATCCACAAGCAGAGATGGGTATTAAAGTTTGAGTGAAACTCCGTCATTCACTTGAAAGATAACATCCTTACAGGTTGTGTCCTCGCTTGCCTGTTAGCTCATGTTTGAACTAGAAACTGTTTTAACTCGGTTGATATGTTTAGAGGCTTTTATGCTCAAGTTACTCGGGTTTGTTGGTATGACTTTCCACAACTTATTTGTAACAGGTTGTAAATGGTGTTCATACATGTATGTGCCTGTCCTATTGTAAGTAGTACTCTTGTTTGCCCCCACTACATGTATATTCTCTCTTACCAATAACTTTATAAAATGGTTCATATTCACTCGTTGAGTCTGTGTTTCATCTGGCTGCTCTTTCGTTCTGTTCATAATACTGTCTGCATGGTTGGCTTCTGTCAAATAAAAGTATCAGGTCATTCAGATCATTCCATCCTTTTTAAGTGTTACAGTTTTACAGTCAGGGTTGTAACAGTACATTCCTGTTATTCTGTATTTATTGTGAATTTCCATGAATTAAATAAGGTTTATCAATATATCAGACTTTGGATGTGGTAGTAGGGATGCTGTATAGATAGCAGTGTTCCACTCGTGTATCTCTGACGCATTTATATGCATGCAATGTGCTTGTGAAAGTAACCAAATATTTACTTTACAGTAGCCTAAAAACACTATGTAACTATGGTAATGTCAGCTCAGCGTCCATATCGGTCAACGTCCTGATTCAAAGAACGTAATGGTGACATTAAACGGCACAGTTCCTGTATTTTGAATAGTGATTATAAACCTGTCCAAAATGTAGCGTACCAAAGTGAGTAAATGCAGTGTCCTATTCCAGCCTGTAGAGGCAGTGTGTGTTTTAGTGAAGTTCAGCCGTGTCTTACCGTGATGTCCGCTGACGCCAAATATGGCAGATTCAGAGGCAAAAGATGAGTCGAAACAGAATGAGAGTGTTAACCATGCGGCAGGTAAGACACCACAGCACTTTATCTTATCTGCGTGCAGTTAATATTACTGTTTAAAACGATCAGAAAGGAAAAGTGTGTTACAGATAGTCAAAAAACACCTAGAAAGCTGTTAATAGCTAACCAGTTTAGCTTGCTAACGCTCGCTATGTGACTCGGCTGTGTTCAGTTGGAATTGCATCATGTGCGTCATGTGCATTATGTATTGTGTTTACATGTTAAGTAAATTGTCTGACTAGTCTGTGAGCGATATATACAGCTGCTGGATGTCATCCAGATTAGTCAAACAGCTAGTTTCTACTATTCTATAAACTGATATCAGCGTTGAGGATTAGTACTGGGTTTAGTCAGAAATTGCAATAATGAAGCCTGTTTTTGCGCCACAGATGGAGATGGAAAAGTGCAAGACATTGCGCGTTCAAAGGTGAGTTTATTTAAGCATTTGTGGCATTAATGTTATGTTCGCTACTAAATACTTGTAAGGCATAGTGCCTGATTCTTTAACGGACATGTACAGAATGAAGGAAGAGAGCTGACTAAAGAAGAGAAGCAACGTATGCGCAAAGAGAAGAAACAACAGAAGAAAGGCAAGAAAGATGAAAAGGGAACAGACAAGGAAAAGAAGCCAGCTTCTTCACCTGCCTCACAGCCTGTTACCCAAAGTCCAACACAGAAAGGTAAGCAACACCAAGTTAGGGGTCATACAGAAATCGGTGTCATGAACACTACAATGCTTTGCTGACCATGTTTTTTGACCAAAACAAAGAACAAAACACAGTCAATTAATTATTTAGCTATTTTAATCTGTCTACTTAGGAAATCTAGTTCCACAAAGAATGGAAAATAATCAATGCCATGGAAAGGTAGGCACAAAGTTAGGGTCATACAGAATTAGGTGTCATGAAGGAAAGACCTAGAAACTGGCTTGCTGACCATGTGTTTGGCCAAAACAACAAAATCACAGTCAGTATAATCTAGGGCTGGCAACAACGAATCGATAAAAATCGCTAATAATCGATTATTAAAATGTCGGCAATTAACTTTCAATTTCATTATCGAGTTGTTGTGTCGCATGATTTATGTTTCCCTCGCGCTTTATCATCAGATCTGCTTACGTTCTTTTACTTGCGGGGCACTTCGTCATGCTGGACGTTAGCGTAAGAATCAAATAAATTCTACAAATGAAACATGACCGACGCAGAGAAGAAGGTTCGCTTAAAGTCCTCAATAGTGTCGGAGCACTTCACTTCTTCACACAACAAAAAAATGTAATAACATGCAAGCTTTGCAAAAGTGATTTGACGCCGGCACGGGAGCTCCCCGGTGCTGATACAAGCCCTCGAAAAACGGAAGCATGGAGTCACCGCATGAGGATGAAGCGCTCAACCAACACGTAAGTTACCACAATATCCCCGAGTTTGTTTCCGTTTGAAGTGAGGAAATGTAACGGCGCACTCTCACACTAGCGAACGGGCACAGCACACGGCTGAATGCGTTTTTTTTCTGCCTTGTTAGCTGGATAATGACAGTGATGGAGTTAGCAGAGACAAGATATTCCTTATTGGGCCAGGCTAGCCAAGTTCTTTTATGCTATTTATGCATTCCTGCTACTTCAACACTGTCTGAGTGTCTATTTTCTGCGGCAGGAAATATAGTCTATAAAAAGAGAGCCAGCTTTAGCCAGGAGCATGTTGACATGCTAACATTTTTGGCTTGCAATGCAAAGTTTCTAAAGAAAGCGCGTGAATGAGTTTGTATGTAGTGTTTGCGTAAGCGTTATTGTTTAATTTGTTATTTTAATTTATTAATAAATTTTATTTATTATTATTTATTTATTGTAAGCACTTATTTGCTCTGCTATTTAATGTTATATGTCTGAATAAAGACATGGAAAGTTTTTTTTTTTTTTTTAAACCAGATTAATCGTCATTTCCTTGGCCAGGTACAATGTCATGGTAGTAGTGATGTCTTTCAAATTCAGATGTTACTGGCTGTTATTGGGGGTGGCATGGTGGCTCGATGGCTTGGTGCATAACACTGTCGCCTCACAGCAAGAAGCAAGTTCTGGGTTTGATCCCAGGGTGGGTCCTTCCTGTGTGGAGTCTCTCTAACTTGAGAGCTAAGGTTTGATTTTGTCAATAAACATTGATAATGCTTACCAAACAGTGCGTATTTAAAATTCCAACCGTTGCATGTTCTCACTGTGTCTGTGTGGGTTTACTCCGGGTACTCTGTTTTCCTCCCACAGTCCTAAGACATGCATGGTAAGTTAATCGATTACCCTAAATTGGCATAGATGTAATCTTGTTTTGCTGAAATGGCCACTGACGCTGATAGCCACGTTAAATAAACCAAATAATAAAACAAACTGGCTGGAAATGTATTTAGCATGCATGAAATCTGCCGTTTTCGCTTCCCTGCAGAGTGTTAGAATAAAAGCACCCGTGCAATAACTATCCATCTACAGTTACACTGGTATTGTAATTAATGTTTATTTTGCTGTTGCTTTATTCAGAAGTATAATCAAGTTTGTTGTAATGTTTTCATTGTGTCTCCATCAAGGCAGACATTTACATTGTTCTAAAATCACAGTATCGCACATCCCTAAATCCAAGTATGGAGAAAAGACACTAAAACTCTCTAACTTGAGATTTAAGATTTGATTTTGTTAATAAACATTGACAATGCTTTCCATACAATGCATATTTAAAACTCAACCATTAAATGACATTCTTAGTCATATTTTTTGCAGTTTCCAATTTGTTTACTGTAAGTGTTAACAGTAAAACACAGTCCAGGTTATCTATGATTAGAGCCACATCACTATGTTGGTAACTCAAAGCAAGACATTCTTGCCTCTTAAAAATAAAAAAAGGACATTCCCACCACTGATGGTGAAATTCAGATTTTGTTTTTTCAGTGACTAACTTATTAGCAGGTAGTCTTATCTAGAGCAGCTTACAACTGATACAGTCTTTCAGTCTAAGCAATTGTGTGTTAAGGGCTTGGTTTAAGGACCCCAACAGTGGCATCTTGGTAGAGGAGGGACTTGAACCCTAGACATTCTGGTCCACAGTCCAATACCTTAACCACTAAGCCGTCACAGTCCCAAAGCTTTTGGAATTTTCAACAATAAGCTGACCGAATGACTGCCATTAGGGAAACTGTAGTTTCAAAGTCCTGTTTGAGGTAACTTCAGATATGCTGCAGATTATATAGATAGAAATTACACTAATTACTTGATGAATATTCCTTTAATTGAATTAATGCACCTCTCTGACTGGCTTTTGCAGCTCCAACAGCAGTTTCTGCTCCTGCCAGTGCACCTGTAGCAGAGTCTTCAGCACCTACAGAAAAGCAAGCTAAGAGCAAAGCAGAGCTGAAGGCAGAGCGGCGGGCACGTCAAGAAGCAGATCGTGCATCAAAACAGGCTAAAAAGGAACCAGGCTCATCTTCCTCCAGCAAGTCTAAAGCTCCACCCAGTGAGCTCCAACCAGGTAATGTAATCACTGTTGTATATAATATCCAAAAATGTTATTGTTTGTAATTGAGGTACTCGGTTTAGTGAAGGGATAGACCAATTAATCAGGCTGATTAATGCTACGTTATGATGGCATTCAAATGATTCAAATGATATTCAAAAATATTGGAGAAAATGCAGAGAAACGTTGTTTTCCTGTATTATACCTTAAAGCTCATAAACTGGGACTACTGAGTGACTAAAACAAAGATACAGAGAGATCATCAGCATTAAATATCAGCCATCAGTCACCCTGCTCCTACATATTGGTATCGGCCAATAAAAAACCCCATATCAGTTTCACTCCTACCCTCTATGGAAAATCATAGGGTTTCAAGTTGAATACATTGCAAATTTTAACAGATCAATCAATTATAGATTGGAGGGGAGACAAGTTCCCATTTGAGGGGAAAAGCTTGTCTTGCCTGTAAGGTGGTAAGAAACATATTGTATTTCAGAGGGCAATATTTAGTATTTTAATGCTATAGACAGAACACTACAACTCTTTTCTGCCAGTAAGTCAGAAGAAATCAAGCTTTCTTTTGTTTTTGCTATCGCTAAATGTTTCAAATTTTGTACAAGATGTATATAAAGATAAGAATTACTGTACAGTCCTGAATTTTTCATATTTTGTTTTAATTTATATTTTTTATGAATATTATTGTATAAAATAAAACCCTGTGCGGAGGTATTAAACTACTGTGTGACCATCTGGTAATATTCCGTCAATATCCTGTTTCACAGAATGTAATGCAGACTTTAAACAGTGCATACCTCTTCACAACTTTCTGATTTGGTTTTATTTATTTATCCAAAGTGATGTCTTTTTGCTGGTACTTGGCTAGTGCCATGGAGAAATATGCTATGGACATATGGGTCAAATGTCCTATTCACTTTAAATCTGTATTGCTTTAACTAGTATAGTGACTAGAATTTTCATATCTATATATATATATATATATATATATATATATATATATAGTAATTTCTCCTCCCCCTTCTTTTCGCCTTCCCCCCTCTATATCTCCCTATATCTATCTATATATACCTATCTATATATATATTATATCATATAAATAATCTGGTGGTCTCAAATCATAATTTGTGTTGTTGGCAAAGGGATCCTGTACAAAGTATTAAATACGGGGCATGTTTATTTACTTTATAGATACCTTGTACTATTATAAAGAATATATGTTTATTAAATAAAGAAATGACTGAGCTAATTAATTCAGCTAAATAAATTAGCTTTGATTCACATCATCTGGGAGATAAAATATTAATAAGCAGTTAAAGCGTGGTTGTTCATACGGTTTTTTTTTTTTGTGTAGTTTGCTTACAAACTATACTACAATATACTTATCTTGCTACATACTCTTTGCCATCTTATTTCTCAGTGGTGAAGCGATTACCGGAACATGTCCAAGTTGATGATCCTGCTGTGGTGAAAAAGCTTGCCAAGAAGCTTGAGAGGCAGCAGGTAGTGTTATTTACCATGTATAGTTCCTCCCCCCCTTGTGACTGTTGCAAAGTGTTCCGAAATGTTCCTGATGTCGATTTGTACCACGCACTTACTCCAGATGCTTTACATTCCATTTGTTTCAGAAGCCAGGGCAAGGCTCCAGCATTAATGTGTCTCAAGTAAAGGTCTGGCTCCGCACTGTGTGCGCCGTGGAACGTTTTTGGCTTTCTCTTAGATTTTGTTTGTATTTTTCTCCCGTCCATCTGATTTGATGATCTAATGCGGGCAGATGGGATTATTGTCATTGATGTGTGAAAACACCATTTGTGTGATATTGTGTAACCTTATCTTGGATAGTCGGCTGTTTTGTTGAGTGTTGCGTAATCTAGAATAGTGGGTTTGTTTTTGTGATTTTTGTTGATTCTGCTTAGCTGTGCATTGAGGGTATAAGGTTATCAGTTGCTTGCTTTATTAATTTATTTGTGCAACCTACAAATGTCCTACGTGCATAATCTCCGTCCCTATACAAACCTTACTGGTTAGTAGAATCATTGTTGTTAGCACTGATTTTGAAGAGAAAACAATACTTGTCAGTGCTCAGTAACCCTGCATTTACACGAGAGTGACAAGGTGACAAGCGACTGTTTCTTTTTCCTATGTAGAAGTTGTAAACATGGTTGCCATGATGGACAGGCAGCAAGGGGAACACAGACATGTGACAGTTTTAGACAACTTTGAAATGCTGATATATACCAATGGCTCCTCCAGTGTGAATCACCCAAACCTTTAGTTATTTCATCTGTGTTTGTTGTGCATAAACAAAAAATAATAAATAAAGGCTATCTTATATACTTTCCCTGCTGTTAATGATGTTGGAATACTTGTATACCTTCGAATCAGTGAGTGCATTTACATGCACTTAATAGTCCGGTAACTGAAGAAAATCAGATTGTGTCAGTAATCCGATCAACCAGTGAACATGCATGTGAGAATCAGATAATGGGTAACCTCTGGTTTTACAAGACTCCAGGAAGTGATCAGACTTCTACTTCGCAACCACAAAAAATGTGATGTAAACTTCAACCTTTAATATTAAATAATCAAATTGTTCATTTTCTCGGCTATGTACTGCATTTCAAAGTCTCCACAAAGTATTCGATAGACGTTTTGTGGCATTTAATTCCATGACGTGTTTAATTCTGGGGTTGCCAGAACCCATGAGAAACAAAATGCCACAGTCAATGGAAAAAGAGCCCAAATAAAGCCATGTCTTTAGTAGGGCTGCAACTAAAGATTATTTTAATAATCGATTAATCGGTCGATTTATTTTTTCGATTACTCGATGAATCGGGTTAAAAAAAAAAAACTTTCCATGTCTTTATTCAGAAATATAACATTAAATAACAGAGCAAATGAGTGCTTGCAATAAATGAATAATAATAAATTAAATTTATTAATAAATGAAAATAACAAATTAAATAATAAAGAAAAATAAGTGCATCATGCAACACTACATACAAACTCATTCACTCCCTTTCTTTAGGAACTTTGCATTGCAATCCAAAAATGTTATCACGTCAACATGCTCCAGGCTAAAGCTGGCTCTCTTTTTTTTTTAGAGATTAAAAACGTAGCTTTTTCTGTGCGTTTTGACCTTTCGTCCACACGAAAACAGCGTTTTAGGTCACTGAAAACGGACTTTTTTGCAAAACTCCTTCCAGGGTGAAGATTTTCAGAAACTCCGTTTTCAGCGTTGTCGTGTAGACCGGGAAAACGGAGTTTCTTGTTGTAACGTCACTTTGTGCGCCGTTATCTCCTTGGTTTACACGAGGCGATTTACAATTATTACTTTTCCATTACACGGAAGAACAGAGGCGTTAGAAAGCACTACTGAGGTCACTACTATATCCATCACACCCACGAAGCAGTTCCCGTTGCCAGCGTCACCGGTTTGGGACGAGACCTGATCGGACCTCTCGTTGGTGGGACAGCTTTCAAAACGAAGTGGTTGTTGAAGAACAATGGCGAGAAAATGTTCATATGCATAGGACATCGCTGTTGTTGTTGAGTGAGCTGCTACGCCGGCATATAGGACTGCTGATTTGGCATTGCTCTGTGTGCGTTTCTGCGTTTTCATGTGGACAAAGTTTTTTGTTTAAACAGTGCTTGTGTGGACGCGATGTTTTTTATAAACGAATTTGAAAACCCCCGTTTTAGAAAATACCCGTGCACATGTGGACATAGCCTTAACGCTAACTTATTTTGAAGATTCCACGTCCGCGCCAGCTCCACCTCGCTCCGTTCAATCGCTCATGTTTTTTTTCCAGCGTTGACAAAGTACCGCAAGTAACGTAAGCTGATATGATAAGGCGGGGGACACACAAATCATGCGACACAACGAATCGATAATGAAATTCGTTGTCGACACTTTTAATAATCGATTATTATCGATTTTATCGATTCGTTGTTGCAGCCCTAGTCTTTAGAATAAGTGGACTTGGCATACATGTTAGCACATAAGCAGACTGAGAAAACCATTTGAAATTGGGTAACTTGTATACATGCTATGAGAAATCCGAGTACTGGGATAAATCCAGCTTTCTTTATTGGATTTCTTGATTTCTTGAGTATGCTGTATAAATGGCCACTTGAATAATCAGATAACTACAGAAATCCTACTATGATCTCATTGTTAAGTGCATGTGAACAAACTCAGTGTTCCAACTTGGGTTTTCATGGTCAGATTTGTCTGGGCTCTTTAAAACCTTTTTATAAAGTATTAAGTATGATACAAATTTGAACAAATTGAATGCAATTCAATTGAATACAATTTATTAACTTTGTGTATTTACATGAATTATCTGAACACCGTCATTAAAGTTTATGCCAGCCAGAAACAGTTATGAAGGAGGAAAATATTAGGTTTAATTTACCATAATACAGCAGGAAGGTTAAACAGTAGTAAAGCCATGATATGCAGTAGTAATAAAGTAGGCTTTGAACATTTTGGCCACCACAGTGTCTGAGTAATATACCTACCAGAGACAACTCATTGCTGATTTCAGCATCTTTTCACTCTAGTGTGAATGCAGGGTAACAGAACTGACTACTGTTTTATCCACAGTATGTTGCAAACTGTCGTTTTTGTAGTACTTCATTCTTATTTTTATTCTTATGATCCCCCCCCCCCTTGTGATTTTACATTTTTTTATCATTATTGCTTTTGTTGAGTATGAGAATCATTTTCATATGAGAAAAACTGGGATGTCCATGTACTCTCCTTATTTTTACAGATTCCTCTGAGGTCAGAGTATGGCTACAAAGTCAGCCTGTTTTCCCATCTCCATCAGTACAGCCGTAGAGCCCCCCTCACCCAGCAAATCAGGTACTGCGTTACTACAAGGTCATCACAAATAATAGGTGTTCTAGTTCAGTGACACCGCTTGAAGTGGTTGGAGAGGTGGTGGGAGCTCGTGTAAGCCTGTTCAAGCGTAAATGGCACAATGTTATGTTGGCTGGCCTACTTTGATATGCTTTTTAATACTATACATGTCGTTTCAGCATCCCTGCTACAGTAATCCACCCCTCAGTAGTGCGCTTGGGCCTGGCAGTTACTCACAGGGCATCATAGCCGGCTCAAACGCTCGATCTGTGGCTTTGCTGCATTGCTTTTAAACAGGGATGCTGCTTGCGCTGCTTATTAGTGTTTCTTGTAGCTTGGGTTTACCAAATAATAAAAAATATCTATGAAAGGTGAAGTCATGCAGGCCACTGAATGTTTAGTAGTTGAATTTTTAAAATGTCTTCCCATTAGTCAGAGGGTGTTCTATAGTTATATTTTAAGCCCATAACATGGATGATTCACCATTTAAAATAACAGTAGGCACTCCAGTCATATTTACTTGCTGCTACTCGACCACACTGAATTTAAAGCTTCATTTTTAGGATTCTTTCTGAATAAGATCTCTCATGTTGAGTGGAATTATAGCATACTTTGTACTTGACATGCTCACCATTTTTATGTTACTGTTTCAGGTTATTCAAGACTACAGTACGCCCCCAAATGAGGAGTTGTCCCGGGACCTTGTAAACAAACTGAAGCCTTATATCAGGTTGGAGCTTTGCCTTTAACATGTCCAGTACTTGTTATACTGGTTCATGACTAAGCTTGGGCATTGTCTAAGTTTACTGTCCATGATTACCAGGATTGCTGCAAATTCACTTCGATACAGTGGTGTGAAAAAGTGTTAGCCCTTTTTCTATTTCCTGTTTTTTTGCATGTTGTTACACTTAAGTGTTTCGGAACATCAAACCAATTTAAATATTAGTCAAAGACAACACAAGTAAACACAAAATGCAGTTTTTAAATGAATGTGTTTATTATTAAGGGAGAAAAAAATCCAAACCTACATGGCCCTGTGTGAAAAAGTGATTACCCCCCCTTGTTAAAACATAACATAACTATGGTTTATCACACCTGAGTTCACTGTCTCTAGCCACAGCCAGACCTGTTCTCAATCAGGACATCACTTAAATAGGACCTGCCTGACAAAGTGAAGTACACCAAAAGATCCTTAAAAGCTACACATCATGCCGAGATCCAAAGAAATTCAGGAACAATTGAGAAAGAAAGTAATTGAGATCTATCAATCTGGAAAGAGTTATAAAGCCATTTCTAAAGCTTTGGGACTCCATCGAACCACAGTTAGAGCCATTATCCACAAATGACGAAGACATGGAACAGTGGGGAACCATCCCAGGAGTGGCCGGCTGACCAAAATTACCCCAAGAGCACAGCGACGACTCATCCAAGAGGTCACAAAAGACCCTACAACAACATCCAAAGAACTGCAGGCCTCACTTGCTTCAGTTAAGGTCAGTGTTCATGCCTCCACCGTAAGAAAGAGACTGGGCCAAAATGGCCTGCATGGCAGAGTTCCAAGATGAAAACCACTGTGGAGCAAAAAGAACATTAAAGCTTGTCTCAGTTTTTCCAGAACACATCTTGATGATCCACAAGACTTTTGGGAAAACATTCTGTGGACAAAACTTTAACTCTTTGGAAGGTGTGTTTCCCATTACATCTGCTGTAAAAGTAACACAGCATTTCAGAGAAAGAACATTATACCAACAGTAACATATGGTGATGGTAGTGTGATGCTCTGGGGCTGTTTTGCTGCTTCAGGACCTGGACGACTTGCTGTAATAAATGGAACTATGAATTCTGCTGTCTACCCAAAAATCATGAAGGAGAATGTCCAGCCATCTGTTTGTGACCTCAAGCTGAAACAAACTTGGGTTCAGCAGCAAGACAATGATCCAAAACACTCCACCAAGTCCACCTCTGCATGGCTGAAGATAAACAAAATGAAGACTTTGGAGTGGCCTAGTCAAAGTCCTGACCTGAATCCTATTGGGATGCTGTGGCATGACCTTAAAAAGGCTGTTAGGTTTAGGGGGCAATCACTTTTTCATACAGGGCCATGTAGGTTTGGATTTTTTTCTCATTTAATAATAAACGCCTTAATTTAAAAACGGCCTTTTGTGTTTACTTATGTTGTCTTTGACTAATATTTAAATTGATTTGATGTTCCAAAACACTTAAGTGTGACAAACATGCAAGAAAATAGGAAATCAGAAAGGGGGCAAACACTTTTTCACACCACTGTAAATGTTAGCATCACATAAATATGTTTAATACACAATGTTTACTATTATTACTTTGAAACTATGGCGTTGAGTAAATAAAAAAACAACTGGTTCTATTTGAGAATGAATTACTTCCACAAAACATCACAGCAATGTAACCATATAGCAAATTCAGTTGTATGCCTTGGAATATTAGGCTTTGTCTAGACAATTGTCTAGTGTTGTGTGTCTGTGCCCCTGGTCTCTGGCGTGCGACTCTGATGTGAGCCCGGAGTCTCTGCCGCTCAACTCTGCGGCAAGCCCAGAGTCTCTGCCACGTGACTCTGAGGCGAGCCAGGGCTCTCTTTCATGCGACTTCAAGGCAAGCCTTGGGTCTTATGTGTGTTGTCCGAAAACTTATGTCACTTTAGCTTTAAACATCACGTTTAATTCATGTGTTGTTGCATTATGTCTGGTTTAGTTTTTGTGTGAAAACAGAAATTGGAAAGCTGCTGGACTGACCCTCACTTCCCCACCCTAGTAGAGTGTTAGTATTACATCAGTTTAAGAAGATTGCTCACTTGATGTCTCCTGCTTGTGTGACAGTGGTCAAATATGCAAGTCCATCACCAAAGGAACCAGAGTTCAGGTCCCAGTGGTACCTTATGGCTGGGCGGCACACCTGTGTCTGAGGG
>JAJAGP010002624.1:51939-54994 GCA_025084515.1 Ancistrus triradiatus | reverse complement strand
GTCCTGCTGGGGTCCACAGGGGCCCCATGGGCATCACATGTCATGTCAGATTTCTCATTTGACGAAGCCTGGCAAATTTTGTGGCCATAGGTCGAAAACTGACCGAGTTACGGTTATAGGCCCACCAGGGGACACATTGCCCAGCCGGGGTTCTCTGGGGCCTTATGGGCGTCACACGTCACCTCAGATTACACCCAGGACCAAGCCTGCTGAATGATGTGGCCATAGGTCAATAACTGACCGAGTTAGTCATTGGCCCGCCAGGGGTCCCAGTGCCCAGTCGGGGTCCTCATGGACCCCATGGGCATCACATGTCAGCTCAGATTGCACCCGGGACTAAGCCTGCCAAATTTCATGGCTGTAGGGCGAAAACTGTCCTGCCAGGTACCTCTGTGCCACTATGCAAACAATGGCTCTCATACATGTCAGAAGAGCTGATCCAAGCTATTCTGTGTGAATGACAGCTGCTCTGTGTGTGGGTGTGTGTGTCTGTGTGTGTGGGTGTGTGTGAGTGTGTGAGAGAGAGAGAGAGAATGACAGTTACATTTCAAATCTACACAGCCATATGTTTCATGTAAAATCTCAGTTTCAGACCTCTCAAACAAACGGTCATAACTCCAAAAATAATTTGTTGAACGATGAGATACTTTGATGTGTCATTAAGGGGAAGTATCTCTACCATTTGAAGTTTAAATGGAGTTTCTAGATGAAAGTAATTGTCTTGTAAATGCGATTTACATAAGAGCTGTCTGGTCCTTTAAGAGTGTAGAAGGGAGCTAGTGTGTAGTGAACAATAGTGAATCGACCGTTTCCGGCTGTGCCAGCCATGTTTTACTGTGTGCTCGTGTGGATTACAAGTGATGTTTATCCCGACTTAAAGGTTTGGACTGTTTAATTAATTACAATATTTTACAGTAATGATCAAGCCTTCGTATTAAACATGTTGTTGCAAATCTAAGAAAGAAGAATCCATCTTTCATTGCGATGTGCTCTCAGTGTGTGGGCCGTGTGTGTTTGAATCGAACGGAACGGAGCCCCGTCTCTGGTCTGCCTCTCATTTCAGAGGTGTCAAACAAACGCTCATAACTGGAGAAGTAATTTGTTGAACGACGAGATATTTGGATGTGTCATGAAGGGGAAGTATGTCTACCATTTTAAATTTAAATGGAGTTTCTAGGTGAAAGTATAATGATTTTACACACGTTTGTTCCGCTGAAACAGTGACAGAAAGAGCGTTGAGTGTGACTTAAGCGATTTTGCACCTCTCAAACAAATGGTCATAACTCAAAAAATATGTAACCAATCAATTATCTGAAAAGTTTGTGTGAGAGAGGACCCCTTGCAGATCGCTAGTATATAAGATGATGTGGATTGACGAAAAAGGCTCAAAGTTATGACAGGTTAAACAAATGAAACTTTGAAAAAAGGCGCCTCGCCGTTCCCAAATTTAACATGGCTGTGAATGAGGGAAGTTTCAGTCCCTAGTCTCGAACAAATCATCATAACTCGAAAAGTAGTTTGTTTAGCAATGTCATCTTTTGATGAGTTCTGAAGGGGAAGTATCTCTACCATTTGAAGTTGAAATGGAGTTTCTAGATGAAAGTATAATGATTTTAGACACGTTTGTTCAGTGAAAAAGTGAATTAATAAAAATCTCAGAGGAGGCTTTTTCCAAAGTTTCATTTCTGTTCACCCTGTCATAACTTTGAGGCTTTTTTGTCAATCCACACCATCTTATATCGTAGCGATCAGCAAGGGGTCCTCTCTCACACAAACTTTTCAGATAATTGATTGCTTAAATATTTTTCAAGTAATTTTCGAGTAATAATAATAAAAATTAAAAAAATAATAATAATAATACAAAGAACAATAGTGTGTTGCGCAAGCCACTGTCGCCCTAGGCTTGCTCAATTTGAGATTGGACGTAGTTATTAGGAGATAATCTAAACCTGTAAAGTTGCTTTGAGACAATGCTCCATTGTAAAAAGCGCTATATAAATAAATCTGACTTGACTTGACTTGTTCTTCCAAATATTATTATTATTATTAGTGTGTTGCGCAAGCAACACACTAATAATAATAATAATATTTGGAAGAACAATAGTGCGTTGCTTGCGCAACACACTAATAATAAAACCTAGAGAGGTGCATTTCCTGAAGAAAATGCGAGTGTGATTGCCACTCTGCAATGGCCGACTCTTAGTGTACCTCATGAGCCCAAAGGGCATCACGTCACCCCAGGGTGCCCCCGGGAGCAAGCGTGCCAAATTTCGTGGCTACGAGTTACGGTCATTGGCCCGCCGAGGTCCACAGGGACCCCATGGGCATCATACGTCACCTCAGATTGCACCCGGGATCAAGCCTGCTGAGTTTCATAGTTTGAAACTGACTTCGTTATGATTCTTTAACTTTTGGCCCATTCATTTCCTGTGGGAAAATTTGGGTTTTTGCGGGGCCCCTGTGGGGTCTATCAAAGTCTGACTGGCAGGCCCTATATACAAGTACACCATTCCCGACCCGACCAGACACAATGGCGCAGGAACGGGGTCAATATCTCAAAAGCTGCGGCAGTTGAAAGCATGACAAAACCGTGAATTAATAATTATAACTAGAGAGCTGCATTTCCTGAAGAAAATGCGAGTGCGATTGCCACTTGCAATGGTCGACCCTGAGCCAACCTAAGAGGTCGCATGGGCATCACATGTCACCTTACATTGCACCCGGGACCAAGGTTGCCGAATTTCGTGGCCGTAGGTCAAAAACTGACTGAGTTAGAGCTATTGGCCCCCCAAAGGGTCCCAGTGTCCATCCGGGGTCCATAGGGGTCCCATGGGCATCACGTCACCTCAGATAGCACCCGGGACCAAGCTTGCCGAATTTCGTGGCCATAGGTCAAAAACTGACTGAGCTAGTGTCATTGGATCGCCAGGGGCCCCAGTGCCCAGCCGGGGTCCTCATGAGCCCAATGGGCATCACGTCACCTCAGATTGCACCCGTGATTAACCCTGCCAAATTTCGTGGCCGTACGTCTAAAACTGACTGAGTTACGAGGTCC
>JAJAGP010002624.1:26939-46939 GCA_025084515.1 Ancistrus triradiatus | reverse complement strand
TCTATATACATATACAATATTATATATACCCATATTACTATATAGATATATATACAAATATACATATATACACATATATATACATACAGACACACACACCACACACACATATATACATACACACATCACACACACCACCATATAACTACACACACACACCAACACATATTACATACACACACACACACACACATATAACATACATACACACACCCATAATACAACATACATACACACACTATATACAGATACACACACACACACAACAATCAGATACACCCACACACCATAGCATATTCACACACACACATATAATCAAACACACACACACCCATATATACACACACACAACACATATATACAATATTACAACACACACACACTAAACATATATACCCACCAATACATCTATACATATATACCCACACACACATATATACATTATATACACACACCACATATATACAGATATACACACCACACACATATATACCTATATACACAACACAACAATATAACATATATACAAAACACACATATATACATATATACACACACACACATATATCACATATATACACACCACTATATACATCTATCCACACGCACATATATACATATTCAACCCACATATATATATAAAAAATATTATATTATACACCATATAGATAGACACACTAATATATAACACAATATATATAATCCTTATATTTATATTATATATATATATGTGTGTGTATATATGTATATATGTGTGTGGTGTGCATGTAAATGTCTGTATGTATGTAATAATATATATATATATATATATGATATATTATATAATATATATATATATATATATATATAAAATATATATATATGTGTGTGTGTTGTTTGTGTGTGTGTGTATATTAATAATATATATATTATATATCTAATATATATATACATATTATATATATTATTATATTACTATTATTATATCTATATATCACATATACACACCCACCCGCCCCCCGAGAGAAACAGTCCCCATGGTGCCCCCCTCTCATTCAGAGAACGCCGGATCGCAACTGGCCCATCTAAAGCCCCCGCCTAGGATGCAAGGTAGGGGACCCTTATTCGGCGCCCACGAAGCCTCCGTGGGACAGTCGACTCCTATATATATATATATATATATATATACATATACACACACACACACACATATATACACACACACACACACACATACACACACACACACACACACACACACATACACACATACACACACATATACATATATATATATATAGGCAAATCACACTAACTAGAAAGTGCGGGTGTGTTGCGGCGGTGCGTGCCCCTGCGACGTGCATCAGGGACTGAGTATGTAGATCGAAAGCCGACTGTAGTCACCTCAGGGTGCACACGGGACCAAGGCTGCTGAACAACAAAACGTTAAGTCTAAAACTGACTGAGTTACATTCAATGACCTTCCAGAGGCCTAAGTGACACATCGGGACCCTCAAGGACAGCAAAAGCATGACATGTCACCTCAGATTGCACCCAGTATCAAGCCTGTCGAATTTCGTTGCTGTACACTGAAAATCGACTCAGTTATGGTCAATGACCTGCCAGGGGCCCCAGTGCCCAGCCGTGGCCCTTAGGGGCCCCATGGGCATGACGTGTCACCATAAAACGATTGAGTCAGGGTCAATGACCTGGCAGCTGCCCCGCTGCCCAGCCAGGGCCATCAGGGATTGATGACATGGGCATGACCTGTCACCTCAGATTGCACCCGGGACTAAGCCTGCTGAATTTCGTGGCCGTAGGTCGAAAAACTGACTGAGTTACAATCATTGGCCTGCCAGGGGACCCAGTGCCCAGTCGTGGTCCTCATGGGCATCACACATCACCTCAGATTGCACCCGTGATTAACCCTGCCAAATTTCATGGCTGTAGGTCGAAAACTGACCGAGTTACGGTCATTGGCCCGCTAGGGGCCCCAGTGCCCAGCCGGGGTCCACAGGGGTCCCATGGGCATCACATGTCACCTTAGATTGCACCCGGGACCAAGCCTGCCAAATTTCATGGCTGTAGGGCGAAAACTGTCCTGCCAGGTACCTCTGTGGTACTCTGTGGTACTATTCCTACTCCAGACTTAGGAAGTATGTAAGTCCGAACTTGGCGTACTTGGTATTGAGAAACGACCGTAGTGTCATCTTTACTGCATTAAATATTAATCTCTTTATTATTCTTTCATGCCGATTTAGTAAAGCCATGTTTTAATTGTCTTGTAATGCGATTTACACAAGAGCTGTCTGGCCCTTTAAGAGTGTACGAGGGAGCGAGTGTGTAGTGAACGGGAGTGAATTGACTATTTTCGGCTGTGCTTGTGTGGATTAAAAGTGACGTTCGTGTTTAACCCGACTCAAAGGTTTGGACTGTGTAATTAATTACAATATTTTACAGTAATGATCAAGCCTTCGTATTAAACATATTGATGCAAATCTAAGTTCAGCGCCGAAAAGCGCAGTCTTTCATTGCGATCTGCTCTCCGTGTGTGGGCGTGGCCTGCGTGTGTGTGTGTGTGTGTGTGTGTGTGTGTGTGTGTGTGTGTGTGTGTGAGAGAACCGAACAGCAGAGCCCAGTCTGTCCTCTGCCTTCTTTCATGTCAAAGCTGTCAAACAAATGGTCATAACTCAAGAACTAATTTGTTGAACGACAAGTTATTTGACGATGTGTCATGAAGGGGAAGTATCTCTACCATTTGAAGTTTAAATGGAGTTTCTAGGTGAAAGTATGATGATTTTACACATTTGTTCCGCGAAAAGTGAATGAATGTCCATCTGTACAATGTCAGTTTCAAGCGATTTTGGACCTGTCATAAATAATCATAACTCGAAAAATATGTAACCAATCAATTATCTGAAAGGTTTGTGTGAGAGAGGACCCCTTGGTAATCGCTACGATATAAGATGGTGTGGATTGACAAAAAAGCCTCAAAGGTATGACAGGTTAAACAAATAAAACTTTGAAAAATGGCGCCACGCAGTTCCCAAAATTAACATGGCTGTCAATGAGGGACGTTTTAGTTCCTAGTCCTGAACAAATCGCCATAAGTCAAAAAATAATTTGTTTAGCAATGCAATCTTCTGATGAATAATGAAGAGAAAGTATCTCTACCATTGCAGTTTAAATGGAGTTTGTAGGTGAAAGCATCAGGGTTTTAGACACATTTGTTCAGTGAAAAAGTGCATTATCATAAAAGTGCTGTAATCATACTTTAGATCTAATATTAACATTTGGTATCAATATAGATAACCTTGATGTTTTCCCGCAAAGTGATTCGATTTCAGATCACTATCTTTTAGTATTTGAGCTATCTCTAATAAATAAAATCCTTCTGCCTCGTTATCACACCAAGCGCACTATCACATCTGCTACTCCAGCTGCATTTATTAAAAACCTACCAGACTTAAAATTTAATACACCTACGGAGATAAATCATCTTGAGTGTGTAAATGAGCAATTAGAATGTGTGCTTCGCTCAACCCTGGACACGACTGCCCCTGCTAGGGTCAAACGTATTAGGGAAAAAAGGCTAGCACCATGGTATAATGACCACACCCATACCTTAAAGCAAAGAACACGGCATTTAGAGCGCAAGTGGAGACATAGTAAATTGGAGGTGTTAAGATTGCTTGGAGGGACAGCATGGCAGAGTATAAGCATGCCCTCACTAAAGCTAAGGCTGCATACACCTCTTAAATCATAGAGAAAAATAAGAATAATCCAAGATTTCTCTTTAATACAGTCTCCAAATTACCAAAAAAAACCACAGAAAGTGATTCTCACGTTCTGTGTAATTTTAACAGTAATGATTTCATGACTTTCTTTAATAATAAGATAGAAAACATTAGGCATAAAACTCAATGCTCATCACATCACCAAACTATTCAGCCACCTTCCAGATGCAGCACTAGTGAAGACATCAGTTTAATAATCTTTTACCCCAATTACTAATACTGAACTATCCGCACTGATCAGCTCGTCTAAGTCATCAACATGTTTATTAGATCCAATTCCTACACGTTCACTCAAACAAGTATTACCCAGTGTTATAGAGCCAGTGTTAGTTATTTTAAATTCATCCCTTACCTTTGGTTATGTGCCCAAATCCTTTAAGTGTGCCGTTATCAAACCACTGATTAAAAAAAGCCAATCCTGACCCTTGTGTGATATCTAATTCTAGACCAATTTCAAATCTACCATTTCTGTAAAAGATCTTAGAAAAAGCCGTCTATTAGCAGCTCTGCAGTTACCTCCAAAGGAAGGAAATTTATGAAACATTTCAGTCTGGCATCATAGTACTGAAACAGCATTAATTAGGGTACTAAATGACTTGTTAATGTCCTCAGATAAGGGATGTTTTTAATTTCTTGTTCTGTTAGATTTAAGTGCAGCATTTGACACTATAGATCATGATGTTTTACTAAATAGACTAGAAAATACTGTAGGTATTAAGGGATCAGCACTTTCTTGGTTTAAATCCTACTTAACTGACCGGTACCAGTTCATATAAATAATCTAAGGTCTAAGCTCTCAAAAGTGAAGTATGGCATGCTCAGGGGTCAGTGCTTGGCCCGCTTTTATTCTCTCTGTACATGCTGCCACTAGACTCAGTTATTCGTAAACATGGCATTAGTTTCCACTGCTATGCAGATGATACACAGCTGTACATATCAGCCAAACCTAATGACAGCCTTACAATCAACAAAATTGAGGACTGTGTAAAGGAAATAAAAGATTGGATGTTATTTAATTTTCTCTTACTTAACTCAGATAAAACTGAGGTTCTATTAGTGGGACCCAAGGCTATGAGAGACAGGTTGGCTACATCTATCCTAAATCTAGGTGGCTCTCCAGTATTGCTCAGTCCGTCTGTAAAAAACTTAGGGGTCACATTTGATTCAGATCTCTCCTTTGATGCGCACATTAGCAGCATCACTCGAATTGCTATTTTTCAATTATGTAATATCGCTAAACTTAGAAATATCCTCTCTTTTAATGATGCAGAGAAACTTGTTCATGCGTTTATAACCTCAAGGTTGGATTACTGTTACTTACTGGATGCTCAAGTAAATCTATAAATAAACTTCAGTTAGTTCAAAATGCAGCTGCCTGGGTGCTAACTCGAACTAGAAAATTTGATCACATCACTACTATTCTATCATCACTACACTGGTTACCAGTCAAATTCCGCATAGATTACAAAATACTTCTTATAACTTATAAAGCTCTACATGGCCTGGCCCCACATTACCTGAGTGAACTCTTAGAGTTTTACAATCCAACTCGTCTACTTCATTCACAGCGTGCAGGACTTCTTTTAGTTCCTAGAATTAAAAAAGTCACAGCAGGGGGAAAGGCTTTCTCATACATGGCCCCCCAACTGTGGAATAAACTTCCCACTTTCGTTCAAGACTCAGACACTTTCCAAATTTTTAGGTCTAGGCTAAATACATACTTATTTACACAGGCTTTTCTCTAGATTTAGACCAGGATGCATGGCTTGGGTCACTGGGGCTGGAGTCTGGAGTCATGTCTGGCCTGCATGCCTTGTCCGTTAGCCGGGAGTGTCGAGTGGTCAGTCTGGCTGAACTGGGCTTCGGTCCTCGTGATCTTGACTCGTGCATCCTTGCCTTAGACTAAGGGCAGAGCTGGGGGTTCATAGTCAAAGAGTCTTATGGTGATCAGAAACATTGAGTTGCTGTCTTCTGCCTCCCGTGGGGTTGGCAATGTCTCATGTGATCCCTCTTGGCTGTGTTTTCTACCAGTTCTCCTCTTTCTAGCTATGCTGCTATAGCTAATGCTGCCAGGGTCTCATGCTACACATGGCATCAGTGATTGTTAATAGACATCAGTGATGTTAATAAACACTGTGCTCTTAATCAATAACTAATTACATTTTCCTGTTTTCTCTCCGAGCTGTGTTCCGGCAAGTTTCCGGCCCCACACATGATGTACATCTGATGGAGCTCCCACTGTGCCATAATTCACATTTTATTCGACCATGACTCCATGACTTTAGTTTTGCTCTTAGATTTATCATCATACCCCGGCCATTAATGTCGATGTGCAATACTTCACATTCTATTCAAACTTTGACTCCATGACTTTAGTTCGCTCTTAGATTTATCATCTACGCCGCCCAAGGAGGTTGGGTCCCTTTTTGAGTCTTGGTCCTCCCAAGGTTTCTTCCTAGAACTAGGGAGTTTTTCCTTTCCACTGTCGCCCTAGGCTTGCTCAATTTGAGATTGGACGTAGTTATTAGGAGATAATCTAAACCTGTAAAGTTGCTTTGAGACAATGCTCCATTGTAAAAAGCGCTATATAAATAAATCTGACTTGACTTGACATTAATCGATGTTCACTCAAGGCTAGAGTGTGCACTCTACCTAGTGGCATAGAGAATGAATGAAGTGATTTTTAAAGAGTGATAGAAAGTGTTGAAAGGGTGCAATCTGTGCAAAACTTGAGCTGAGGGGTCACAGTGAACACAGGTTCGACCATGCCGAGTTGCGTGTTTGTAGCTCAAAAATTGACCGAGTTACGGCAGTTTTTAAAAAAAAATCCCATTCAAGTGAATGGGACTTTTTTTTCGCACAAATGCGAGTGTAGCGTGCGAGTGCAACATTTCTCTTAGCTATCAGCAAGCACACTTTTCCGGAACATCCCAGACGTTTTGGTGTTTGTCCTGTGTCGATATCTCAAAAACTGTAGGAGGAGATGCGCGCTGAAATTTTGGTGGAAAACTAAAAACCGAAGAATAGTGTGTTGCTTGCGCAACACACTAACAATACTTTCAGATTTTAATAGTGTGATTGCCTATATAGGCAATCACACTAAGAAGAAGAAGAAGGAGGGAAGAAAAATAAGACTTTCAGATAACAATAGTGTGATCACACTAAATAATAAGATCTCGGAAAACAGCATGTTGGCTTTTTCAAAACCGCATATACAAAATAGAAAAATTTGGGATGCTATAAAAAAAAAAAAAAAAAAAAAAAAAAAAGCTAATTACTATATCCACTGTTCCTAATATTTCCCTTAACTTTTATTTAATTGCAGACAGCATAAACACAAGATATTTCAGTTTTTTTCTGGTCAAGTTCATTTCATTTGTTAATAAACATTCATTCCTGCATTTCAGGCCTGCAACACATTCCAAAAAAAGTTGGGACAGGAACAATTTAGGGCTAGTAAACAGGTTTAAAAAAAAAATAAAATAAAAAATAAAAAAGGAGATTTCAAACAGATAATGTCAACAAGTGATTATAATCATGATTTCGTACAAAAGCAGTATCCACAAAAGGCTGAGTCTTTGAAAAGTAAAGATAAAACAGGATCTCCACTTTACCAACAAATTAGTAAGAAAATTATTGAAATACATAAAAACAATGTTCCCTATAGAAAGACTGGGACAGATGACAGTCTGGATGGTCCTTTTCGTCTCTGGTTCGAAGCACACAGCATCCATTTCTTCCAAAAAAGACCTGGTTATATCAGCTAACGATGAATAACCATTCTTGATGCGGTGGGATCTGAAGGATGGGAGATCATTCCTCTTCAGTTTAGGCTTGCGCCCTTGCCCTTTATGCAATGAAATTCCTCCAAATTCCTTGAATTGCTTAATGATATTATGCAATGAATTGGGAGTCATTTACTGTTTGAAATCACATCATTATCATTACTAGCCCTAAATTAGGTTCACTGTCTGCAAAAAAGAAAGCCAAAGGAAATGTAAGGAACACTGCATACATTTCTTATTTGCATTTTCCCTGCTGTCCCAACCTTCTCTCTCTCTCACACACACACACACACACACACACACACACACACACCTCATTTCTTCCCTACCTGTGAAGGCAGGACGGATTTCCCTCCATGCATTTTCAAATAATGAAATTCCACCATGCTAAGCTTCCATGTTTCAGACTCGTCAGTAGGTGGCACTGTAATCCTACTTTAAACTTGCAATGCCAAATGTACAGTCAGTCTGTTATCAGAAACATACAAGGAGGTAGTGGCAGTAGCCAGAATAAGCTTTTAAAAAATTTTTTGCACCCAATAACAAGTTATATCTTTGTCAGATTACAACAGCGATTCTAAATATGCATTTTAAACATTAACTTCTCTCTCAATTTCGAATATATAGGTCTCTCACCAATCAAAGAAACAGAAGTCTGCACTTGTATTGGCTGGAATTAACTGCCTGGTGGTGTTACCAAGATGGCAGCGGAGTGAACAGACTTCTATTATAATGATCTTATAATTAACAGCAGACGGGACTTCATGCGTTGTGTTACATAAACAATCAATCACCAATCATGGATCATTTCTCAAATTTGAGTAAAATAATAGAAACTGTACATGTACATGTGTTTAAGTACATTGGAGATCTGAGCGCATGATCACGTAGGCTTCTCATTAAAAATAAGTGTCAGCATCAGGTATGAATGACACTTTTTTTTGGTAACCTCATTTAAGTGCCCAAATCGCTTCTCGCCAAAAATAGCCATGAAACAGACATGGGTGAGAAGTTTCGGTGAGCTTCGGTGTGGAAGCTCTTCAGAGCGTGCTACTTTCAATACACATGCATAGGGAAAGTAAGCCGTGGAGGAACACCTCCCTTCAGAACAACAAATTTTATAAGACACTCAAAACACCCTCACCATACTGAATGTCGAATTTGACAAAGCTAAGAAAAACAAATAGGATAAAGCTAAAGCTAGGAAAAGCACAGAGCCAGGCAATCTTTGCCATCTTTCTTTAGCAATGAAACAGTTGCCATTATAATGAAAGTTGAACAGTATTTCTGTATGTTGTCAATTATAATTCTTAGACAAAGAAATCTGAAACGGCTGGTCATATGTTAAAATAAAATAAATGGAAAATTGGAATGGCCAAGAAAATTGAACTCTCTGCATTTATATTAAACGTATTACTATTTGCAAAAAGCTCTTTGTACAGTGGGGCAAAAAAGTATTTAGTCAGATACTGATTGTGTAAGTTCTCCTACAAAGAAAGATGAGAGCTCTGTAATTTATCATAGGCACACCAACTATGAGACAAAACGAGAAAAAAAAAATTTCCAAGAAATTACATTGCAGGATTTTTAAAGAATTTAATTGTAAATTATGGTGGAAAATAAGTATGTGGTAAATAAATTTTGTTCAACTCAGTACTTTGTAACATAACATTTGCAATGACAGAGGTCCTTTAAGTTTTCACCAGGTTTGCACAAACTGTAGCTGGTATTTTGGCCCAATCCTCCATGCAGATCTCTTCTAGAGCAGTGATGTTTTGGGGCAACACAAACTTTCAACTCCCTCCACTAATTTTCTATGGGGTTGAGGTCTGGAGACTGGCTAGGCCACTCCAGGACCTTGAAATGCTTTTTATGGAGTCACTCCTTCGTTACGCGAGCAGTATGTTTGGAATCGTTGTCATGCTGAAAGACCCAGCCACGTTCCATCTTAAAATCTCACAATACATGGCCCCGTTCATTCTTCCCTTAACATGGATCAATCGCCCTGTCCCCCTTTGCAGAAAAACAGCCCCAAAGCATGAGGTTTTCACCCCCATGCTTCACAGTAGGTATGGTGCAACTCAGCATTCTTCTTCCTCCAAACACGGCGAGTTGAGTTTTTACCAAAAAGCTCCATTTTGGTTCTCTCCCAGTCCTCTTCTGGATCATGCATATGCTCTCTGTTCCAGTGACCTCCTGTGAAACAGGGACTGTTCCATTTGGGGATAATGGCTCTGTGTGGTTCAAAAGCTTTAGCTTTCAAGCTCTCAGCATGTGTAGCTTTTAAGGATCTTTTGGTGTACTTCACTTTGACATGCTTCACTTTGACATCCTATTTAAGCGATGTCCTGATTGAGAACAGGTGTGGCAATCTGTCCTGGTTGTGGCTAGAGACAGTGAAACTCAGGTTTGATAAACCATAGTTATGTTTTTTATGCAATCAATTTTTCACACAGGGCCATGTAGGTTTGGATTTTTTTCCCCCCCAACTAGCTCTCACTAGCTTTAACCTCTTTAACTTTGCTAATTTTGTTCAATTCCACTTATTCAGCAGGGGGCATGCAGGTTTAAATTTCTTAATAGAATGTTCCAAATGCATCCCTACTCACTAGTCTCCCTACCTACTGCATTATCAATACAGAGAGAGACTAGTTTAGTTAACTAGGTAGCACTCAAAACACAATTGGCATCTAACACTTCCTTATAATGAACACGGGTTCTAGAGGTCTCACTATAAACAAACCCACAAGCCACTGAGCTATGGCTACAAAAACTGAATTTTGCAGGCTACACACGACCTGAATTCTGAAATAAAGTTAGTAACAACACTGTGCTGTTTTTGTGTGTGGTTGTGCCGCTGTAGTGCGCTCCAGAAGTTGTCATTGGCACAGAATCAGTTATGAGACAGACCCAACCACCAAAGATCACGCTAAAAACAGCCAATTCCATTCACTGGCCGATCGATCGGTGCATCTCTAAGACATGATTTTTGCGAAAGGGGTTAAACGACAATACGTTTTTCTATCCTCAGTCATTATATAGTAATATCGCACAGCCCTACGTACAAGCCAGTGGAAAGAAAAATCCAAAACACAAGTTTGAGCCATTTGTTAAATTAATAAATTGTAAAATTGCTGGCAATCTTTTAGTTACTATTTTTCTCTAACAAAACCTGCAACTAACCCTAAGGAACGACTAAACAAATACCTGGTTTCCAGCAGCAAAAAACATATTATATAGTAGAAATATTTTAAATATTTCTACAACATTTAATAGCAGTTTAGATCTGATACATTAATTAATTAATTAATGAAATGGTTGTAATTTGAGTCAAATACTGGCACTGTCAATCCCAGTTTAAATTCAAAAATAGTAGAGAAAATCCAAAGAAACTCTGGGTATGTCTGAAATGGTCCACTCAGTTACTCGTACACTAATCACTATATATTGTGTTCTGTGTTCCAGTGAGATACACAAACAAATGAATCCAGACAACACTTACAGCAGAAACAAATCATTTAGACCATTCGTCAAATAAACCAGCCAAAACATCAACAAACCTACTGGTACTTTCAAGACTTACTGTCACAAGCATTTAATTTTCATTTAGCTGACAATACTACATGTCAGGTATAAAACTTCAATCATTTGACTAATGACCTAAAACTATAAAGAATGCAAACATTAAACGCACCATTTTCACCAGTAAACACATTATGAATTGTTTGTCATTTAATAGTCACTAAATAATATTTGTACACAATTCATCGCACCAGTGGTTTCGGATTCATCAGTCATCTTCGCTGAATAAAGCTGAAGAAAACTGCTATCCATTGCGGTACATTAGTCCATAAGTAGTGTACATCGGTTGTCCACTACATTTACGGGGCATAACGGGTAACACTGCAGTATACAAGGAATCGAATTGTCCACTGAGAATTCGGACAGCCCAACAAAATGACCAACATCCTACATAGAACACAATAGTAAATAGGGTGCGATTTCAGACGCACCTTTTGTTTCCTTCTTTACACAATTTGCAGCTCAAACTGGGACTACTGAGTGACTAAAAACAAAGATGCCGAACCATTTATGAAAGATCAAAACTGTTCCCAGCATTACAACATGCTGTTCTTAACAGGAACTGGGATAAAAATGCTACTACCATGTACACTGCTTTAACATTTTTTATTTTTGCAAACATTTTCCCCAGAAACGAGAAGATGCTGTTATCTGGTAATAATCGTTGTTGTTGCTGCTGCTGTTAGGTTTATTCATAAAAAGCCAGACTGCAAACTGTGCATCAACCATTAAAAACCCAGACCACTATTGATAATATAACGTTAATATGACGTCTTGTTCTGTGTACTGTGTTCAGTACACAGTGCTCAGTGGTTCAACCGGTAATTTCCCATACGGTATGCAATTTTCAATACTTTCATACCACTGCATAGCAGAAACACAACCGCAAAAACTCTAAGCTGCAAAAGAACAACCACATTATGAACGACGTAACACTTGAGACTGGTTCAAAGCAATGACTAACCCACTGAATTCGGGGAGCAAATATACTTCAAACAAAAAAAAAAAAAAAAAAAAAAGGTTGAATACCTACCGTATTTTTCGGACAATAAGGCGCACTTAAAATCCTTTAATTTTCTCAAAAATCGACAGTGCGCCTTTAAATGCGGTGCGTTGCGCCTAATGTATGAATTAATTCTGTTTGAGCCTTCTGACCTACAACCGATTCTAGATGGTACACGGCGCTCATAAATCTGTCAAAATGTTTTAGCATGGTCTTTGGTAGGTTACGAAGCTTAAGGCAAACGTAGTGCGCAGCATAGCGGAGTAATACGGTATGTGCTTCACCATTACGGTGTGCGCATTCATTCATTTATTTTCGAAGCGGATTTCAAACACAACGCTATCGGTCACGCAGTACAACATGAACATAGAGCAGCTGCAAGAGGATTCAACATTAACGAATCAATGATACGGAAGTGGAAGAAGCAAGAAAACGCACTGCGCCAGGTAAAGACAACCAAACTGAGTTTCCGAGGAAACTTAAGAGTTTTGTTTCATTTCATGCGTCTTATAATCCGGTGCGCTTTATGGTCCGGAAAATACGGTAAACTGTGTTTTTAAATACGCAGCACACCGATTTGTGTAATTTTATGGGGCAAAGTAAACCATGAAGTAAACAAGGCCTCCATTGTGCACTGAAGGCTATGTCCGATGCTGTAGTGTGCTCTGGCCCCATCCCAATGCGGCGAGGTGACCAAGCCTACAGCAGGTTATGGTCGCTGAACTGCTGGCTGTCCAAGTGGTGCTCTGAAAACAATGTGGGCTATATAGACAACTGGACAGCCTTTGAGGGTAAACCTGGCCTTTTAGGATGGGACGGTGTCCATCACACTCGGGAGGGTGCTGTTCTCATCTCCTGCAACACTGCCCATAGTCTTATGGATCGCCAAACGGTTAGGGGCTGACTATCCAGAGCAGGGGTCAGGCAGCAAACAGACCAGCTTAACCAACTGTCTGCTGGTAGCCATGCACCGTCACACAGAACCCACATTATTGAAACTGTGTCTGTTACCCGCATCTGCCCTAAACGTAAACGCTCTCAAAAAGTCTGTTTTAATAACCTCATTGGTATAAACACAGATAGCTGCCAAAGAAATAACATTAGACTAAAGCTAGGATTACTTAACATTAGATCACTTACAAACAAAACAGTAATTGTAAATAAAATGATCACTGATAAACGCTTACACGCTCTCTGTCTCACTGAGACTTGGATTAGACCTGACGAATATTTAGTCTTAAATGAAGCCTCACCTCCTGGATACAGTCATGCTAATCGCCCTCGTCCTAATGGTCGGGAGGGAGGCATAGCCACAATTTTTGACAGAGTTAGGTGTTACAGCTAAATCCCATTACAAGGCTAATTATTTTGAAATACTGATTCTAATGTGACTGATCCATCGTATGGAAGTCAAAACCACACTCTTTTCAGCTTATCACTATTTACCTCCCTCCTGGTCCCTATTCAGAATTTCTTCAGGAATTTGCTAACTTTCTTTCCTGCTTACTACTGTCAACAGATAAGGCTTTAATTGTAGGTGATTTCAATATTCACTTTGACAATGAGCAGGATCCACTTATAATTGCTTTCGAGTCCATCTTAGAATCCATGGGTATCACTCAGAATGTGATGGGACCAACCCACCGCTGTAATCATACTTTAGATCTAATATTAACATTTGATATCAAAATAGATAACCTTGATGTTTTCCCCCAAAGTGATTCGATTTCAGATCACTATCTTTTAGTATTTGAGCTATCTCTAATAAATAAAATCCTTCTGCCTCGTTATCACACTAAGCACACTATCACATCTGCTACTCCAGCTGCGTTTATTAAAAACCTACCAGACTTAAAATTTAATACACCTATGGAGATAAATCATCTTGTGTAAATGAGCAATTAGAATGTGTGCTTCGCTCAACCCTGGACATGACTGCCCCTGCTAGGGTCAAACGTATTAGGGAAAAAAGGCTAGCACCATGGTATAATGACCACACCCCTACCTTAAAGCAAAGAACATGGCATTTAGAGCACAAGTGGAGACATAGTAAATTGGAGGTGTTTAAGCTTGGTTGGAGGGACAGCATGACAGAGTATAAGCATGCCCTCACTAAAGCTAAAGCTGCATACTTCTCTTCAATCATAGAGAAAAATAAGAATAATCCAATATTTCTTTTTAATACAGTCTGCAAATTAATAAAAATCCCCACAGAAAGTGATTCTCCCGTTCTGTGTCATTTTAATAGTAATGATTTTCATGACTTTTTTTAATGATAAGATAGAGAACATTAGGCATAAAACTCAATGCTCATCACATCACCAAACTATTCAGCCACCTTCCAGATGCAGCACTAGTGAAGACATCTGTTTAATGAGCTGTAAATCAAGATTAGAATCTTTTACCCCAATTACTAATACTTAACTATCCGCACTGATCAGCTCGTCTAAGTCATCAACATGTTTATTAGATCCCATTCCTACACGTTTACTCAAACAAGTAATACCTAGTATTATAGAGCCACTGTTAGTTATTTTAAAGTCATCCTTTACCTTTGGTTATGTGCCCAAATCCTTTAAAGCTGCCGTTATCAAACCACTGATTAAAAAAGCCACTCTTGACATTTGTGTGATATCTAATTATAGACCAATTTCAAATCTACCGTTTCTGTCCAAAATCTTAGAAAAAGCCGTCTATCAGCAGCTCTGCAGTTACCTCCAAAGGGATGAAATTTATGAAACATTTCAGTCTGGCTTCAGGCCCCATCATAGTACTGAAACAGCATTGATTAGGGTACTAAATGACTTGTAATGTCCTCAGATAAGGGATGTGTTTCTTTTCTTGTTCTGTTACATTTAAGTGCAGCATTTGACACTATAGATCATGATGTTTTACTAAACAGACTAGAAAATACTGTAGTTATTATGGGATCAGCACTTTCTTGGTTTAAATCCTACTTAATTGACCGGTACCAGTTTGTTCATATAAATAATCTAAGATCTAAGCTCTCAAAAGTGAAGTATGGTGTGCCTCAGAGGTCAGGGCTTGGCCCGCTTTTATTCTCTCTGTACATGCTGCCACTAGGCTCAGTTATTCGTAAACATGGCATTAGTTTCCACTGCTATGCAGATGATACACAACTGTACATATCAGCCAAACCTAATGATAGCATTACAATCAACAAAATTGAGGACTGTGTAAAGGAAACTCTGAGGTTCTATTAGTGGGACCCAAGGCTGTGAGAGACAGGTTGGTTACATCTATCCTAAATCTAGATGGCTGTCCACTATTGCCCAGTCCGTCTGTAAAAAACTTAGGAGTCACATTTGATTCAGATCTCACCTTTGATGCACACATTAGCAGCATCACTCGAATTGCTTTCTTTTAATTACGTAATATCGCTAAACTTAGAAATATCCTCTCTTTTAATGAAAAACTTTTTCATGCGTTTATAACCTCAAGGTTGGATTATTGTAAAGCCTTACTTACTGGATGCTCTAGTAAATCTATGAATAAGCTTCAGTTAGTTCAGAATGCAGCACCCCGAGTGCGAACTCGAACTAGAAAATTTGATCATATCACTCCTGTTCTATCATCACTGCACTGGTTACCAGTCAAATTCCGCATTGATTACAAAATACTTCTTATAACTTATAAAGCTCTACATGGTCTGGCCCCACATTATCTGAGTGACCTCTTAGAGTTTTACAATCCAAATCGTCTACTTCGTTCGCAGGATACAGGACTTCTTTTAGTTCCTAGAATTAAAAAAGTCACAGCCGGGGGAAAGGCTTTCTCATACATGGCCCCCCAACTATGGAATAAACTTCCCACTTTTGTTCGAGATTCAGACTCTCTCCAAAGTTTTAAGTCTAGGCTAAAGACATACCTATTTGCGAAGGTTTTTGACTAGATTTAGACCAGGATGCATGGCTTGGGCACTGGGGCCGGAGTCTGGAGTTACATGTCTGCTGGCCTGCCTACCTTGTCCGTTAGCGGGAGTGTCGAGTCGAGTGGCGGTCTGGCTGAACTGGGGCTTCGGTCCTCGTGATCTTGACTCGTGCATCCTTGCCTTAGAATAAGGGCAGAGCTGGGGGTTCATAGTCAAAGAGTCTTATGGTAATCAGAGACGTTGGGTTGCTGTCTTCTGCCTCCCGTGGGGTTGCCAATGTCTCATGTGATCCCTCTTGGCTGTGTTTTTCTTACCAGTTCTCCTCTTTCTAGCTATGCTGCTATAGCTAATGCTGCCGGGATCTCATGCTACACTTTGCATCAGTGATTGACATGGCATCAGTGATTGTTAATAGACACTGTGCTCTTAATCAATAACTAGTTACATTTTCTGTTTTCTCTCCGAGCTGTGTTCCGGCAGTTCCAGCCCCACATATGATGTTCATCCCCTGTAGCTCCACTCAAGCGGCTTCCGTCATCAGCTCCAGCCCCACCATATCCTGGCCACTTAATGCCGATGTGCATACTTCACATTTTATTCGAACTTTGACTCCATGACTTTAGTTTCGCCCTTAGATTTATCATCTACGCTGCCCAAGGAGGTTGGGTCCCTTTTTGAGTCTTGGTCCTCCCAAGGTTTCTTCCTATAACACTCAGGGAGTTTTTCCTTGCCACTGTCGCCCTAGGCTTGCTCAATTTAGAAATGGACGTAGTTATTAGCAGATAATCTAAACTTGTAAAGTTGCTTTGAGACAATGCACCACTGTAAAAAGCGCTATATAAATAGATCTGACTTGACTTGATCCAAAAAAAATAAAAAATAAAGAACACTCAAATAACATCCTAGATCTGAATGAATTAAATATTCTCATGGAATACTTTCTGTACAAAGTTGAATGTGCTGACAATCACACAAAAATCATCAATGGAAATCAAATTTATTAACCAATGGAGGCCTTTATTTGGAGTCACACACAAAATCAAAGTGGAAAAACACTACAGGCTGATCCAACTTTGATGTAATGTCCTTAAAACAAGTCAAAATGAGACTCAGTATTGTGTGTGACCTCCACATGCCTGTATGACCTCCCTACAACGCCTGGGCATGCTCCTGATGAGGTGGCCACTCCAGCCACATGAGGTCTAGCATTGTCCTGCATTAGGAGGAACCCAGGGCCAACCGCACTAGCATATAGTGTCACAAGGGGTCTGAGGATCTCATCTCAGTACCTAATGGCAGTCAGGCTACCTCTGGCGAGCACATGGAGCGCTGTGCGGCCCTCCAAAGAAATTCCACCCCACACCATTACTGACCCACTGCCAAACCGGTCACGCTGAACGATGTTGCAGGCAGCAGATCGCTCTTCACGGCGTCTCCCCTCTGTCACATGTGCTTAGTGTGAACCTGCTTTCATCTGTGAAGAGCACAGGGCGCCAGTGGCGAATTTGCCAATCCTGGTGTTCTCTGGCAAATGCCAAGCGTCCTGCACGGTGTTGTGCTGTTAGCACAACCCCCATCTGTAGACGTTGGGCCCTCATATCATACTCATGGAGTCGGTTTCTAACCGTTTGTGCAGACACATGCACATTTGTGGCCTGCTGGAGGTCATTTTGCAGGGCTCTTGGCAGTGCTCCTCCTGTTCCTCCTTGCACAAAGGTGGAGGTAGCGGTCCTGCTGCTGGGTTGTTGCCCTCCTACGGCCTCCTCCACGTCTCCTGGTGTACTGGCCCGTTTCCTGGTAGCGCCTCCAGTCTCTGGACACTATGCCGACAGACACAGCAAACCTTCTTGCCACAGCTCACATTGATGTGCCATCATGGATGAGCTGTCCTACCTGAGCCACTTGTGTGGGTTGTAGAGTCCATCTCATACTACCATGAGTATGAAAGCACCACCAATATTCAAAAGTGACCAAAACAACAACCAGAAAGCATAGGTACTGAAGTGGTCTGTGGTCCCCACCTGCAGAACCACTCCTTTGAGTGTTTCTTACTAATTGCCAATAATTTCCACCTGTTGTCTATTCCATTTGCACAATAGCATGTGAAATTGATTGTCAATCAGTGTTGCCTCCTAATTGGACAGTTTGATTTCACAGAAATTTACTTGGAGCTCTATTGTGTTGTTTAAATTTTCCCTTTATTTTTTTTTTAGCAGTGTATATAACGGATTTGGCTGATTCTGTACCGGTCAACCACACAAGCAGAATAGTGCTTTTAATAACTAACTCGTACTCCAGTTGAGGTATGTAAAGTTTCGGCCATTCGAGGGTTTAAGAGACATGTTTAAGGGTTTGTTTGCTGATGAGCAGTAAGAGTTCTAGATTTGGGTTCTGTTGAGTGCTACTTGGTCAACTAAGTACCCTATGTAAATAACGCGTTACTGCAGCGTGCTCTGTGGATCACATACATGGCGAAAATAAGCTGTAAAGGAACAACTCCGAAAACATTCGGAACAACGAATTTAATAAAACATTAAAAACAGCATCACCACACTGAATATGCAGAATGACAAAAACTGAAACAGGCAAATTATCAAAAGGGACAACCTCTGAGACAGAAGTTAACATGAAAAATGTCACGAGTAGTATTGTTAGTAATATCAAATGAACCCCTTCAAAACAAACATCAGCAATCAGGATCATGCAATGGATACAGAAGTTTGGCAAAGGGAAATGGGTATCAACAACCCATAACAAAAGAATTAATATAAACAGGAAGAGACCCAGATACTGATATGGATGTGTGTCTAGTTTCCCAGGACCCACAAAGTAATAAAATCACAGCTAATCAGCAAAATGGACTGACGAATAATGAAGAGATGCTACCAAGAAAAAGTGTGTAATAAAAAAGTACAAGACTACAAAGAATAAAAACTACATTATGCATTTCATAAATTACAAATTGATACCCAAATTGATTTCCAAAACTCATTGTGTACTTAACCCATTTCACAAAAATGCCCAAATACACATTTAATATTCAGTAATTAATAAAATTAATTACATTTTTATCATTTCGCACCTATTTTATGTACAGGTAGCATCAGTTTTACAATGGTACGGAGTATACAGTCAGCAAAAGCCATACTCCATAAACATACAGATACCATACCATACTCCCCCTCTCCAGCTAAGCGATATGCAATACGATAGTCTCCCATTGTCCTGTGCTAAATGTGGAAATCAGGGTGCACGACACAGGGAGATCCGTGCCGGGAGAGATGAGTACAGGGAAATGGAATGAGTAAATGTCATGGTTGTTAAAAATGTGATCATTTTCAATACAAATATACAAGAGTCTCAGTCATGAAACTTTAGCTGACGATTAAATGTCATACAAGTACTTGAGATTAACAATTTGAACAGCCATCTTGCTTATTAGCCATGTTTGATTAGCAGCTAATACCGATTACTGTCAAAATGATGCAGTGCATATGCGTCCACCCCAAAACTAAAACAAATGCCTAAAAATATACACACATAAAAATGCCAAGCATGACAAAAGACAAAATATCAGCAAAAACTCATTCTGCTAGCATACATGCAAAATACACAGAATTAACTACACAACTACCAAATACACTAGCATTACTCATCACTGGCCTTTAAACGTTATAGCACTAATGGTACTAAATGACTTGTTAATGTCCTCAGATAAGGGATGTTTCATTTCTTGTTCTGTTAGATGTAAGTGCAGCATTTGACACTATAGATCATGATGTTTAATTAAACAGACTAGAAAATACTCTAGGTATTAAGGGATTAGGACTTTCTTGGTTTAAATCCTACTTAACCGACCGGTACCAGTTTGTTCATATAAATAATCTGAAGTCTTCGTAAACATGGCATTAGTTTCTACTGCTATGCAGATGATACACAGCTGTACATATCAGTCAAACCTA
>JAJAGP010002624.1:6939-21939 GCA_025084515.1 Ancistrus triradiatus | reverse complement strand
TCAGGTCACCGGCCTTTCAATCAGTGCCTATCTAATACTTACACATTACACCTACAGGAGCTGACATCAGTTCTAAATCCATAGGCATTAATATGTAGTTGCTCTCTCTGCGCAGTTACAGCTTCCACTCATATGTGAAGACATTCTGCAATATTTCAGTGCATCTGTTCCATTCATCCAGAACGGCATTTGAGGTCAGAGACCAATGTTTGAGGGAATCTGGCTTGGTTCTAGTGTAAATGTGAGGTCAGGGCTCTGTGCAGACTAATCAAGTTCTTCCATACCAAACTCACCCAACCATGCCTTTATGGGCCTTGCTATGTGCACTGAGGCACAGTCATGCTGCAAGAGAAAAAGGCCTTCCCCAAATTGTCCCACAAAGATGGAAGCATACGTCTGTCTTGGTATGCTGACGCATTAAGAGTTCCCTTCACTGGAACTAAGGGTCCTATACCAACCCCTGAAAAACAATCTAATAGCATTACCCCTCCTCCAACAAACTTTCCAGTTGGCACAAAGACAAGAAGCTGGTAATATTCTCTTGCCGTTCTCCAAACTCGGACTCGTCGTTTAGAGAGCCAGATAGAGAAGCGTGAATTGTTCCAGGGTCCAGCAGTGGCGTACTTTACACCACTACACCAGACAGCTGCTCGGCCATGGAAACAAATGGCATAAAGGTGCCGGTGCACTTCTTGGCTGATGTTGATGTCAGGGGAAGTTTTTAACTCTGCAGTTACTGACTCAGCAGCATGTTGGCATCATTTATACACAGACCCTCCTTTTTAACTTTACTTGGTCTGTCACTTCGCGGCGGATTTGCTGTGCTGCTTGATTTTATACACCTGTGACATTGGGACTGAATGAAACGCATGAAATCGGTGATTAAAAAGCATGTACCAATATTTAGTTTCCCATTTCATTTCAATTAAGACATGTAAAATAATTGTGCTTGCAGTCAAGTTTACAGCGCTCTTGAAAAAACTGCATAGTGTAAACTACATAAGACATTACAAAGATTTCCATAAAACATTACAAAGACCAGCATATGCCTCCAATGGCATTACTGATAGTGACAGGACACTACAACAAGGTAATTAACAAAGCATGAAGTTTACCACTTTATAGGTCTCGCTTCACGTCCATGATATAATTACACGATCTGGATGTTTGAACACCATATCCAATATACGTACTTACACTACATATTACATAGCAAAGTTACATCGGGTACATTTACATCATTTAGCAGACGCCATTATCGAGAGCGACTTACAATTGATACAATCTCACAATCCAAGCAATTGTGGGTTAAGGGCCTTGCTCAAGGACCCATCAGTGGCAGCTTGGCAGAGGTTGGATTTGAAACCTGTACCTTTTGGACCATGGTCCAAAACCTTAACCGCTAGGCTACCACTGTAGTGCAACAGAACTGATTAAATAGTAGTGCTAGGTGGTAGTACTTAGTATAGTACACATTTCTTTTACTATAATTCATAATCCAGTTCAGGTGTGTAAAGCCTCAGCCACTCCCTGGCTTGTTTGAGAGCTGGTGCTGACATGATGAGAAGGAAGTGCTATAGACTTCGGCTGTGTGTTGAGTGCTACTTGGTCAAATAAGTGGTCTCCCTAATCACTACATTACTGATGAGGTAGTAAAGACACTAATAAAGGGGGTAGTGAATCATTGAACACAAGCATGTTTTCAGCATGGAAGTTCTTTGCAGTGTGCTGTTTGGATTACAAACATGGTGAAAATGCAACAAATTTAACTCGGAACAATGAATTTAATACTTTTAAAACAGCATCACCCCACTGAATATGCAGAGTTTGACAAAGCAAAGTCAAAGAGGCCAAAGCTAAAGCGAGCTACATTTATTATATTGCATGTACTCCTGAAAGCAAATAAGCTACAAATAACATGAAACTGGTAAAATCCTTAAAAATACTGTGATACAAATTGTTGGTCATACCACCCAGCACTACTAAATAGCCAAGACCGAGTACTCATACAGTACTGTTTGTACAGTGGTGCTTAAATTTGTGAACCTTTTAAAGTTTTATTTATTTCTGGATAAATATGACCTAAAACATCATATTTTCACAGAAGTTCTAAAAGTAGATAAAAGAGAACCCAGTTAAACAAATGAGAAAAATATTATACTTGGTAATTTATTTGAGGAAAATGATCCAATATTACATATTAGTGAGTGGCAAAAGTATATGAACCTCTGCTTTCGGTATCTGATCTGACCCCTTGTGCAGCAATAACTGCAACTAAACGTTTCCTGTAATTTAGTGCGTCGCTTGTTCTTCATATTATTATTATTATTCCACCTGATTTTCGGTTCGTATTTCCTCCTACACTTTCAGATATCGACACGGGACAAAAACCAAAACGTCCGGCATGTTCCAGAGAAGTGTGCTTGTCGATAGCAAAGAGAAATGTTGTTGCATTTGCACGCTACACTCGCATTTGTGCGAAAAAACTTCCCATTCACTTGAATGGGATTTTTGAAAAAACTGCCGTAACTCGGTCAATTTTTGAGCTACAAACACGAAACTCGGCATGGTCGGACCTAGGCTCTCCGAGACCCAACATCTCAAGTTTCGGACAGATATCGCTCTTTGATCACTTTATATCACTCTTTAAAAATCACTCCATTCATTGAATAGGGCAGAATCTAGAGTGTGCACTGTAGATTTCAGGGAAAATCGATTAATTCACTTTTTCACTGAACAAACTTCTCTAAAATCCTGATACTTTCACCTCGAAACTCCATTTGAACTGCAAATGGTAGAGATACTTCCCCTTCATAATTCATCAAAAGATTGCATCGCTAAACAAATTATTTTTCGAGTTATGATGATTTGTTCGGGACTAGGAACTAAAACTTCCCTCATTGACAGTCATGTCAATTTTTGAAACTCCGAGGAGGCTTTTTCCAAAGTTTCATTTGTGTTCAACCTGTCATAACTTTGAGGCTTTTTTGTCAATCAACACCATTTTATATCGTAGCGATCAGCAAGGGGTCCTCTCTCACACAAACTTTTCAGATAATTGATTGCTTAAATATTTTTCGAGTTATGATCTTTTGTTTGACAGGTCCAAAATCGCTTGAAACTGAGATTTTAGGGATTTTTATTAATTCACTTTTTCACTGAACAAACGTGTCTAAAATGATTATACTTTCATCTAGAAACTCCATTTAAACTTCAAATGGTAGAGATACTTCCCCTTAATGACACATCAAAGTATCTCATTCAACAAATTAGTTTGAGTTATGACGGTTTGTTCGGGACTAGGTATTGATTTTCTTCCCATTGACCCCCATTATAATTGCTTCAACTCTGATTTGTCTTTTTCTAAATTTTCATGTGTTTTTAACTTGTCATAACTTTGACAATTTCAAATCAATCCACACAGTTTTTTGTCATAGCGATCAGCAAGGGGTCCTCTCCCACACAAGCTTTACAGAAAAGCGATCGGTTAATTATTTTTGGAGTTATGACCGTTTGTTTGAGAGGTCAGAGATTTTACACGAAACATATGGCTGTGTAGATTTGAAATG
The DNA here is from genome assembly GCA_025084515.1 of Ancistrus triradiatus. Taxonomy (NCBI): domain Eukaryota; kingdom Metazoa; phylum Chordata; class Actinopteri; order Siluriformes; family Loricariidae; genus Ancistrus; species Ancistrus triradiatus. The sequence continues at coordinate 18,370 of JAJAGP010002624.1, read as the reverse complement.
TAACTGTCATTGTCTCTCCCTCTGTCTCTCTCTCACACACAAACACAAGCACATGTAGGCCACGCCCACACACAGAGCAGCTGTCATTCTCACAGAATGGCTCTTCTGACACCCATTAGGGCCATTGTTTGCATAGTAACTCAGAGGGCACAGAGGTACCTGGCAGGACAGTTTTCGCCCTACAGCCATGAAATTTGGCAGGCTTGGTCCCGGGTGCAATCTGAGGTGACATGTGATGCCCATGGGACCCCTGTGGACCCCGACTGGGTACTGGGGCAACTTGCGGGCCAATGACCGCAACTCAGTCAGTTTTCGACCTATTGCCACAAAATTCAGCAGGCTTGGTCCGGTGTGCAATCTGAGGTGACACGTGATGCCCATAAGGCCCCAGATAACCCCGGCTGGGCACTGGGGCCCCTGGCGGGCCAATGACCGTAACTCAGCCAGTTTTCAACGTACGGCCACGAAATGTGGCAGGCTTGGTCCCGGGTGCAATCTGAAGTGACATGTGATGCCCATGGGGCCTATGACGACCCCGGCTGGGCACTGGGGCCCCTGGTGGGCCAATGACCGTACCTCAGCCAGTTTTCGATCTACTGCCACAAAACTTGGCAGGCTTGGTCCTGGGTGCAATCTGAGGTGACATGTGATGCCCATGGGGCCCCTATGGACCCCAGCTAGGCACTGGGGCCCCTGGCGGGCCAATGACCGTAACTCTGTCAGTTATTGACCTTTGGCCATGAAATTTGGCAGGCTTGGTCTCGGGTGCAATCTGAGGTGACAGGTCATGCCTATGGGGCCCATGAGGACCATGGCTGGGCACTGGGGCCCCTGGCGGGCCAATGACCGTAACTCTGTCAGTTATTGACCTTTGGCCACGAAATTTGGCAGGCTTGGTCTCGGGTGCAATCTGAGGTAAAATGTCATACCCTGACTACAGTCGGCTTTCGACCTACATACTCGGTCCCTGATGCACGTCGCCAGTGGCATGCACCGCCGCAACACACTCGCAGTTTCTGCAGGAACTGCACTTTCTAGTAGTTGATCAGTCCTGCACACCAGCTTGGAGAAATTTTAGCCCATTCCTCCGTACAGAACAGCTTCAACTCTGAGATGCTGGTGGGTTTCCTCACATTAACATTTTGATTGGATTAAGATCAGGACTTAAAACAAAACATCCAAAACATTAAATTTATTCTTCTTTAATGAGTCTTCGAGAGAACAACTTGTGTGCTTAAGGTCATTGTATTGCTGCATGACCCACCTTATCTTGGGATTCAGTTCAAGGACAGATGTCCTGACATTTTCCTTTACAATTCTCTGATAATTCAGAATTCATTGTTCCATCAATGATGGCAAGCCATCCAGGCCCAGATGCAGCAAAACAGGCCCAAACCATGATACTACCACCACGTTTCACAGATGAGATTAAGGTTCTTATGTTGGAATGCAGTGTTTTCCTTTTTTCATACATGATGTTTTTCTTTTAAACCAAGTCGTCCTATTTTGGTCTCAACCATCCAAAAAACATTCTTCCAATAGTCTTCTGGCTTGTGCACGTGATCTTTAGCAAACTGCAGACGAGCAGCAATGTTCTTTTGGAGAACAGTGGCTTTCTCCTTGCAACCCTGCCATGCACACCATTGTTGTTCAGTGTTCTTCTGATGGTGGACTCATGAACATTAACATTTGCTAAATGTGAGAGAGGCCTTCATTTGCTTACAAGTCACCAACTATTACAACATGCCCTGCTCTTGGAGTGATCTTTGTTGGTCGACGACTCCTGGGGAGGGTAAGAACTGTGTTGGTTTTCCTCCATTTGTACACAATCCGTCTTACTGGGGATTGGTGGAGTTCAAACTCAGAGATGGTTTTGTAACCATTTTTCAGCCTGATGAGCATCAACAACTTTGAGGTCTTCAGAAATCTCCTTTATTCATGCCATGATAAACTTCCACAAACATGTGCTGTGAAGAGCAGACTTTGAAAGATCTCTCTTTAAATAAAACAGGGTGTCATCTGTGTCATCCCATTGATTAAAAACACCTGACTAATTTCACCTTCAAATTAACTGCTAATCCTAGAGGTTCACATACTTTTGCCACATGTAATATTGGATAATTCTCCTCAATAAATAACTGACCAAGTATAATATTTTGTCTTATTTGTTTTACTGGATTTGCTTATCTACTTAAGACTTGTGTGAAAATCTGATTGTTTTAGGTCATATTTATGCAGAAATGTAGACAAATCTAAAGGGTTCAAAGCACCACTATACGTCATCCCAATCATCATCTGTGTCCCTCACCTCCTGCATCCTAGCATATGCCTGAAAACAAGCTCTTAAATAGAACTAGAAGTGACATATCTACAGGTGGAGATCTACAACATGCAATCAGTGTTGGAATAACCCATCTATAACACGTCTGTCGTATCATACCAGCAGATAATCCATTAAAGATATAGTAGTGGTTTTATCACATTGCTTTATTATTTAAACCCACTAATGGCTGTGTTGCAAAGATGCAGGTTTTTCACTCTGCAATGACCAAGTACATCTTATGCCACTTGCCACTCAAACAGAAAATAAACAACAACTGTCCTGCCATCCCTGAACAGTTTCCACACCGTGGAGCACAGATTCAGCACATGTAATTCACTTGAGTGGTAACACCTGCTCATCATCATCAATTTCAGTGCTTATACCAAGCGCAACACCAGCCAAACATTGCTGAAGATTTAATCAGCTGACAACGACGCCACATGTGTTTAATAATGGTTTGTGGTTTCTGCACCCTTTCTGCACGTCGGTGTTAATTTCCCGTATGCATTTTTAATATACCTCCATACTTGAGGTATATTAAATACTTGAGGCATACTTGAGGCATAGCAAAAACTCCGCTCTAATGCTCCTAAATAATTCAAATTCTAATTCTACAATATTTTTTGCCGCTACAAGCACTGTTCAATACGGAGTAGAACGACACTGCCAAACTGCATGTTGGGTAAAGCTCGCCAAATACAACATACACCACAACCTAAAAAGAGTCTGTTAACAGCTGGGAAAGTCTCCGTCAGAGTAAAGAAATGAACACAAAAAAGGATTACAAGATAGTGAGCTCAGAGATGCAAAAGAACCAACCACAGTATAACCGCAGTAACTCTAGAGGCAGGTTCAGAGTTATGATTTCGGGTTATGTCTTAGTGGAGCAAACATACTTCATCCAAACAAGAGCACCTTTTAAGCTCTGTTTTTAATATGTTGCAGATTACAAAATAAAAACTGTTTACATTTAGCAGCTCTTTCATGCATTCAGATTTGTATAATCTTATGTGGCGAAGAAAACCTTACAGTAATTAAAGCCTTCATTAAATACATGCATGTAATGGATTGCGTATTTTAGCATCATTGGCGTTTAGTCTCATAGGATGCATAAGTTTCATATGATTCTGTGCCGGTCAACCACACATGAACCGCACAGCACTTTTACGAACTGTGCTTTTACCAACTAATTCATAATTCAGTTCAAGTGTGTAAAGTTTTGGCCACTCGTGAGTTTGACCCATGTTTAAGGGTTTGTTTGCTGATGAGAAGGTAGCATTATAATTTTCTGTTGTGTTTAGTGCTACTTAGTCTAGCTAAGTAGGGTCCCTAAATACTGCATTACTGAGGAGTCCCCCACTAATAAGTTTTCATTGATCAATTTTGAATTCAACCATGTCATCAGCATGAAAGCCGATTTTTTTTTTTTTTTGGAAAGGACAGAGCATTCACTGAGTCATAATAATAATAGTAATAATACATATAATATCTATTATATTCTATGTACTCCTGATGACAGTAAAGTAAGCTGCAAACATATAAAAATCCTGCCTCACTCCTCGCCAAAAATACCATTACATACAGTGAAACCAGTAGAATCTTTAAATACTACTTGCAAGCGGACTTGCATATATGTGACGCATAAGTTTCATATGATCCAACGTATTTTAAAACAAGACAAAAACAAGTAACAAAATGCAGTTCCATTTACTGAAGACAAGGATTTATTCAACAGCTATTGCCCATGCGATACAGCAACTGGTCCCTTAAACTACTGGTTGTACCACATTGGTAGTAAGAGTTACAAAGACACATTTGCAATAACTTCCAAGGGATCCTTCATATCGCTGTGGAGCAATTATAGCCCACTGTTCTTTGCAGAAATGTTTTAATTATGCTATGGCCTACAACAATGGTTTGCGGGCATGACCTGCCCTTTGAAGGCCTTGCCACGGCACCATAACAGGACTTTTTCTAGTCAGGACTTAACTTGGCCACTCCAAAACCTTAATTGTGTTTATTTTGAACCATTCAGTTGTGAACTTGCTTGTGTGCTTCAGAACATTGTCCTGCTGCATAAAACAATTGCGCACGTGCGCACATTCTGCTTCAGGAATTTCTGATAGAGAATACAATTCATGATTCCAATTTCAACAAGCAAAGCAGCCTCAGAACAAGTACCACCACCACATTTGACTATTGGTATGATGTTCTTATGGTGGAAGGCAGTGTTATCTTTACACCAGAGGTAACAAGACCCAAAATGTTCTACCTTAATCATTATTACTCATTATTAAAACATTATTTCAAAAGTCTTGGAGATCAAAATAACTATATACATCCATTAATGTCTAAACCACCGGCAACAAAAAAGTGAGTACACCCCTAAGAAACCACAACTCTAAATGTCAATTGAGCACTGCTTGTCATTTACCCTCCAAAATGTCATGTGACTCGTAAGAGTTACTAGGTCTCAGGTGTGCATAGGGAGCAGGTGTGTTAAATTTTGAAGTACAGCTCTCACAGTCATACTGGTCACTGAAAGTTCCAACATGGCACATCATGGCAAAGAAGTCTCTGAGGATCTTAAAAGAATTGTTGCGCTACATGAAGATGGTCAAGGCTACAAGAAGATTGCCAACACCCTCAAACTAAGCTGCAGAACAGTGGCCAACATCACCCAGCGTTTTAAAAGAGCAGGGTCCACTCAGAACAGACCTCGCATTGGTCGTCCAAAGAAGCTGAGTGCATGTGCTCAGCATCACATCCAAACGCAGTCTTTGAAAGATAGGCGCAGGAGTGCTGTCAGCATTGCTGCATAGGTTTTAGAGGGTGGTTGGGATCAGCCTGTCAGTGCTCAGACCATATGCCACACACTACATCAAATTGGTCTGCATGGCTGTCACCCCAGAAGGAAACCTCTTCTGAAGTCTGTACACAAAAAAGCCCGCAAACAGTTTGCTGAAGACATGTCAACAAAGGACATGGATTACTGGAACCATGTCCTATGGACTAATGAAACCAAGATTAATTTGTTTGGTTCAGATGGTCTCAAGCATGTGTGGCGGCAATCAGGTGAGGAGTACAACAGGTAAGTGTGTCAAGCCTACAGTCGAGCATGGTGATGGGAATGCGATGGTCTGGGGCTGCATGAGTGCAGCAGGTGTTGGGGAGTTACATTTCATTGAGGGACACGAACTCCAATATGTACTGTGAAATACTGAAGCAGAGCATGATCCCCTTCCCCTGAAAACTGGGTCGCAGGGCAGTCTTCCAGCATGATGATGACCCCAAACACACCTCTAAGACGACCACTGCTTTATTGAAGAGGCTGAGGGTAAAGGTGATGGACTGGCCAAGCATGTCTCCAGACCTAAACCCAATAGAACATCTTTGGGGCGTCCTCAAGCCGAAGGTGGAGAAGTCTCGAATATCCGCCAGCTCTGTGATGTCGCCATGGAGGAGTGGAAAAGCATTCCAATATCAACCTGTGAAGCTCTGGTAAACTCCATGCCCAGAAGAGTTAAGGCAGTTCTGGAAAATAATGGTGGCCACACAAAATATTGACACTTTAGGAACTTTCACTAAGGGGTGTACTCACTTTTGTTGCCGGTGGTTTAGACATTAATGGCTATATATTGAGTTATTTTGAGGGAAGAATAAATTTACACTGTTATATAAGCTGCACATAGACTACTTTTCATTGTGTCAAAGTGTTATTTTGTCAGTGTTGTCCTATGAAAAGATGTACTTAAATATCTGCAGAAACATGAGGGTGTACTCGCTTTTGGGATACACCGATACACACACACACACACACACACACACACACACACACACACACACACACACACACACACAGACTCTCTCTTTCTCTCTTATCCTCTTGATCCTGGACAGGGATGTATCAGGCAGTAGCTTAGGGCACAGGGCAAGATCAACCCTAGACAGGACATCAAATAATCGTAGGGAATGCGCGCACACCCACCACAGGGGACTTTAAATTAACCTAATGCACGTCTTTGGACTGTGGGAGGAAACCGGAGTAGTCTGAGTAAACCCATGCCCATGACTCCACACAGGATTGAACCCAGGACTTTTTCCTCACTGTACTACAGTGCTACCAACCTAGTCACCATGTCACCCTCACAAATATATTTATTTATTTCTACTATAATATAAACTGTTCGGTACATGTCCAATCACCTGTAAAAATATCATGATATCTCGTCTAAAAGGTGGCTCAATATCACAATCCATACTTGTTCATATTTATCCGTTTACAGCAGCTTACTTATGCCAGTTATGATCATGTAGCAAAGAGAGTTTTAGACACCATTTCCTGTTCAAAGATTGTGAACGTATGTGAAACATGCCACATAAGTACATGCACGACTTTGCACTATCAATCGTTTTTGGCTCTGGGAACAAACCAAGCATCATTACTTCTAGAAAGTAGTATCTGGAAAACAAATCATTACATCGGAACAATACCAACAATTTTAAGGCACATTGGGGTAAGTGGTATAGCTGTCACCTCACTGCTCCGAATCAATCCCAACTCTGGACCCCATCTGTGCTGTGTGGCAGTACAATGTCCACCCCCATATTCATGTAAGCTTTATCCAAGTATTCCGGTTTCCTCCCACATTCCAAAGACACGCATTAGGCCAACTGGTCTCTCCAAATTGAGAAAGTAGAAGTGTGTTTGACGAGTACAGTTATAATCTTGTCCCTATTATGAATATAGCTGTTAATGCTGACATTAAATAAATCAAGTGTTACTGGATCAAAGCAGGTGAGTGATTCTGTAAAACAGTGTGTTACAATTACAGTTTGGCAAAAAAAGTATTTAGTCAGCCACTGATTGTGCAAGTTCTCCTATTTAGGAAGATGACCGAGGTCCGTAATTTTCATCATAGGTACACTTCAAATGAGAGACAAAATGACAAATTCCCAAAAAAATTTCACATTGTAGGATTATTAAAAAAAGAATAGTAAATTATGGTGGAAAATAAGCATTTGGTCAATAACAAAAGTTCAACTCAATACTTTGACCTCTGTCATTGTCAACAAGGGTTATGTTACAAAGGTTTCCTGCACGTCTTCACCAGATTTGCACACACTGTAGCTGGTATTTTGGCCCATTCCTCCATGCACATCTCCTCTAGAGCAGTGATGTTTTGGGGCTGTCACTGGGCAACACGGACTTTCAACTCCCTCCACAAATTTTCTATGGTGTTGAGGTCTGGAGACTGGCTAGGCCACTCCAGGACCTTGAAATGATTTTTACGGAGCCACTCCTTCGTTGCCCGAGTGGTGTGTTTGGCATCATTGTAATGCTGGAAGACCCAGCCACGGAGCCATCTTCAATGCTCTCACTGATGGAAGGAGGTTTTGGCTGAAAATCTCAACACATGGCCCCATTAATTCTTCCCTTAACACGGATCAGTCGTCCTGTCCCCTTTGCAGAAAAACAACCCCCAAGCAAGATGTTTCGACCCCTATGCATCACAGTAGGTATGGTGTTCTTGGGATGCAACTCAGCATTCTTCTTCCTCCAAACACGAGGAGTTGAGTTTTTACCAAAAAGTTCTGATGTTATGCCACATGATCTTCCCCAAATCCTCTTATGGATCATCCATATGCTCTCTGGCAAACTTCAGATGGGCCTGGACATGTACTGGTTTAAGCATGGGGACACGCCTGTCACTGCAGGATCTGAGTCCCTCTCGCCGTAGTGTGCTACTGATGGTAGCCTTTGTTACTTTGGTCCCAGCTCTCTGGAGGTCATTCATCACATCCCTCCGTGTAGTTCTGGGATTTCTGCTCACCGTTCTCTGATCATTTTTTGACCCCACAAGATGAGATCTTGCGTTTGGCCCCAAATCGAGAGAGATTATCAATGGTCTTGTATGTCTTCCATTTTCTTACAATTGCTCCCACAGTTGATTTATTCACACCAACCTGCTTGCCTATTGTAGATTCACTCTTCCAAGCCTGGTGCAGGTCTACAGATTTCTTCCTTCCAAAAACATTGCTTGTTTGTGAGTGACCAAATACTTATTTTCCACCAGGATTTACAATTAAATCCTACAGTGTGATCTCCTGGATTTAGTTTTTCTCATTTTGTCTCTCATAGTGGAAGTGCACCCATGATAAATTACAGACCTCTCTCAACTTTCAAAACAGAACTTGCACAATCAGTGGCTCACTAAATACTTTTTTGCCACACTGTATATTACACTTACTTTCCTTAACACTTACAAGTCTCCCTATCCTGGAGGTTGAAAAACACACCCACATGATACTACTGTCACCAACATGCTTCACTGTTGGGATGGTATTGGGCAGGTGATGAGCAGTGCCTGGTTTCCTCCAGACATGAGGCTTAGAATTGAGGAGAAAAATGTTCAATCCTGTTTCTCCCAGAGAGTCCTGTAGGTGCTAGGGCTTTTCATGTGTCTTTTACTCAGGAAAAGCTTCTGTCTGGCCACTCTTCCATAAAGCCCAGACTGGTGGAGTGCTGTAGTGAAGTGTATCCCCGCTGCATAAAGGACCTTTGGAAATCAGCCAGAGTGACCATTGGGTTCTTGGTCACCTCTCTTACCAAGACCCTTCCCCTCTGATTACTTAGTTTGGTGGGGGGCCAGCTCTAACAGTCCTGGTTCTTCAATTTCTTGTAGTCTTCTCCAGATCTGTGCCCCCACACAAACCTGTGTCTGAGCTCTTCAGGCAATTATTTCCTCCTCATGGCTTGGAGTGTGTAGGTGAGTGAGTGAGTGTGTCTTTCCAAATCATGTCCAATCAACTGACCTCAAATGCACTTTCATGCTGATAATCTCCTGTTCCACTACATCCCAAAGTTGCGCTATTTGGATTAAGATACATTCCAGAAGTAGTCATTAGAAGATGCCTAGTAGTAGGCATCAAACCAGTTTATGTTTTTCCCGTCTAACGGTCCAGTTTTGGTAAGCCTGTGCCCACTTTCTGTACTCACCTAACAGAAGTGGAAGCCAACATGGTCTTCTGCAGCCGTAGCTCAACTACCTCAAGGTTATGTGCTGTGCACTCTGTAGTAAATGCACTCTGTTAAAGCCCATACTGTCCACTCGTGTTGCTATTTATATTGGATAAACATAAAACTTGCTTTTGACCTCGTTATCTGTATAAAAGACACCTGTCCACAGCCTCAAACAGTCAGACCCCAAACTCAATCATGGCCAAGACCAAAGAGTTGAAGGACACCAGGAAGAAAATTGTAGACCTGCACCAGACTGGGAAGAGTGAATCTACAATAGGCAAGCAGGTTGGCGTGAATAAATCAGTCAATCAATTGTAGGAGCAAGTGTAAGACAATGGAAGACGTAAAAGACCATTGATAATCTTCCTCGATCTGGGGCCAAACGTAAGATCAGATCTTGTGGGGTCAAAATGATCAGAGAACGGTGATCAAAAATCCCAGAACTACACAGAGGGATCTGATGAATGACCTCCAGAGAGCTGGGACCAAAGTAACAAAGGCCACAATCAGTAACACACTACGGCGAGAGGGACTCAGATCCTGCAGTGACAGGCGTGTCCATATGCTTAAGCCAGTACATGTCCAGGCCCGTCTGAAGTGCCAGAATATGCCAGAGAGCATATGTTGATGAGAGAAGTAACTGGATAGACTGATTTGAGCTGACAAGGTTACAGTAACTCTGTGCAGTTGTGGAGAGCTGTAAAGCATATGAGAATAAGCTTTACTGCTCTCCACAACTGCACCAAGTTCCTGTAGCCTTTGTCAGCTCAAATCAGTCTATCCAGTTACTTCTCTCATCAAGAAAGCGTTTGTCCACAGAAGTGTCACTCGTTTTTTTTTCTTTAAAGCACCATTCTAAGAAAACTAGACATGACTGTGCCAAAATGCCACAACATCGCATAGCATAACATAACTGGCTTGCACAGCAAAAGAAAGGTAAGCATAATGAGAATGTTATAAAACTACTAAAAAGTAGTAAATGCACTCTGTTAAAGCCCATACTGTCCACTTGTACGGCTATTTATTGCCTATTTATAATGGATAAACAAAAAACTTGCTTTAGGGTTTAATGGAAGCAAGCATTAATCACATTTAAACAAGATAAAATGCATTAATTATAAATATAATGGCAGAGGTGACATTCTGATAAAGATTCTGATCTCTATTTGAGCTCCCATCTGCCTTTATTCACCATGTTTAACACTGCATGTGTTCTCAATTTTAGTTAAAATGTTCCTTATACTGCCAAACACCTCAATATTAAATAAACTTGCTTCAATTAGTCACTAATTAAGTCGGGAGCAAAAGTAGCTGCAAGCAGCCAGGCGAAAATCTACTTCCATCATTTTCATGATTGCCATTTGTTATTGCGGGTTAGTGACTAGGATAATGGGTTGGGGATAAAATAACCCATATGCTATAGTGGAAGTTTGACTGTACACCATTACACACAGTTGATTTAGTTGCATCTAGAACTTCATTCTAAATGTGGAAAATAAAACTGCTCCCGAAAAGAACACAATACAATTCTTAGACACTTTAAGAATGCAACTATAGCTGGATATTGAAACCCCCGTCCTGATTCAGATCCAATAATAATAAATAATAAAAAAATAAAAAATTGATTCCACTCAGAGTCCTACTAACACATTTTATTCTCTAAACAAAAATACAATTAAAAGTATCTGTAACAAGAGAGTATCTATATTCCAGGACCGGTTCATCACGTGATCATGTAAATCACATGGTTGTGTTGATATGCTTTGCTAGAGCATTAGACAGTCTCTAATATTATTAAACAGTCTAGGCAAAGTGTCGACTTACAAACTATAAATTCAACAATTTTGTCATATTCAGTCTGATGATGCTTGATACTGAAAATCTGGATAATCTGGCTAGTTTCCTGTGTATAATGCTTGAAGAGTCTCACGGAAGAATACTTGGAAGCACCTTTGGCAGGAACTACAGCTTTAAGTACTGGATTAAGGGTCTGAATACTTGCTCAAATGACAGCTTTGAGGTGGTGATTTTTAACACATTTTGAAAGGTCCCAACAATACTTGTTGATTAAATAACACACAGTA